>JAJGRW010001397.1:30576-60333 GCA_025461045.1 Carex parvula | reverse complement strand
GGTGCCCTTAATATAGTGTAGATCTAGTCTGCACTAATCTTAAAGCAAATCGGACGGTCCAGATACATTAACTCAAAAGATTCGAATTCTCCACCTTGGACCGGATTCGTCCGGATTATGATGTCGAGGGATATGGACTAAATGAGGAAGTACAGAGAATTAACAGTAATTCGACTGGGCTATATGTACTGGGCCTTAAATATTTTGATAAACAGATCAAATTAGTTGGTGGGCCTTAAATATTTTGATAAAACAGATCAAATTAGTTGGGGATCCAGTACTAAATCAAGGAACAAGTTAAACTTTTTTAGGAAAATACAGTCAATGCTAATGTTAAACTTAAACCAAGTAAAATTGTGAAAATCGTCATACCTGATTAAGGAGATTTTTAACGAAAAATTCCTAAAAGAAAAATTGCCGCTCTTCCAGTCGCATATTTTTTTTATTAAACTTTGGAATTGGGTTTCGACATCGAAGGGTTTTGGACAAATTTTATTAAAAAATTGGACTAAATTTGTGTGATTTGTGTTGAAATTTGTGTGAACTAATTTAAAACTTAATAAATTCAAACAGACTCGTAACAAATCTAAATTGTTTGTGTAAATTTTTATATAAACTGCACAGTTTTGGCCGACTTTGAATAAAACTTTATACAAAATTCTCTTGACAAATATAGCTGCCACCGGTCCAACAAGGACACCATGGACCGCAAAATAATTTAGGATCATCCATGCGAGCCTTTATATTTGCACCGAATAATATTTCACTGCGGCGTGGGCCCGAGTATGCTTTACAGCTGTAGAACCCAGCACAAATAAACAATGAAATAAAAAACGCATATATATAGCCATGCTGAAAGCAAGGTATAGTTTAAAAGCTTGGTAGGCATTAAAATGAGTATGGCTAGTACACAAACCTATCTAATCGATTTCAAATGGTAAATTCAAAATTTTCAAATAGATGATCTTCATTAGTTAGCTGTGTGTTTATATACAAAATTTATAATTTTTTTAAATTTATTTAGTATCAAGTTAAGCTGTCACATGTGAGAATTTTTAAGTTAATTTTAATGCATTTATTTTTTAACATTTTTATTGTTTAACTTGATACTAAAATACGAAAAAAAAAAAAATTGCATGAACATGCATCACTCATAAAATAAATCAGTTTGAACAAATTGCATTAGTCGTTTGAATTTTATCCAATAAATTTTGAAATTGGTGTCATATGACACCAATGTTATAGAGCTTGGTGGGCATTAAAAATGCATGAAAAAAAATATATGTTAGGAAGCAAGATACGGTCTTAGGGGTGGCAAAAAAGCTTGTAGCTCATGGCTCAATCGTGACTCGCATCTGACTCGCTCGCTAATAGCTCGCTCGTTATTGGACCGAGTTATTAACGAGCCAGCTCGCCACTAGCTTGGTGCAGAATTAACGAGTTCAAGCTGCGGCTTAGCTTGCTCGCCAGCTCGCCATCTAGCTCGGCTAGACATCAATTTGTGAATTTGTATGAATTTGTGTGCTAAAATCTCAGCTCGATCTAAAAATTCGTAGAATTTATTTTCTTCTTAAAACAAGATCCAGCCAGACCTAGCGAGCCAGCTCGTCAGCTCGCGAGCTAGCTCGAGCTGGCTTGCTACGATTTCAAGCTGAAATTTTAGTTCGGATGCCCTAGGTCCAGCTCTCTCGGCTGTAATTTCGTTCAGGATTAACAAGCTGAGCTAGAGTCTAGATCGGACCGAGCCAGTGCCACCCCTGTACGGTCTCCATCGTGACCAATTTGATCACTATCTAAAGAAGTTGGTAAAGATGTAGAAAGGAGATGAAGTACATAAAAGATGTGAGAAAAGTCGATTTCTTATCTGTTGGGCGCAGAAAGTTGCACAGCTGGTATGGAAGGTGTGTGCACATGTATTTAAATGTCTCATGGTTCAATGCTCTCGATTGGTTAAAGAACATCGAACTTGAAACATTCATTTCTTTCTTTCTGCTATTCCTTCCGGTTCACCCTCGACAGATCTACTGTTCATAATCAGCCCATCGAGAGAGTTTAATGATCGTGGGGACGTTTAACTCCCAGCGGGCGCAAGCCCCCGCTGTTAATTACCTCAGATGACCCTTCCAAGCCATACTGAATACCTCGTTCATTCCAGGATTTGAAGCCTATTTGTTGTGAATTGAATAAAGGGGCTAAAAGGGGAGAACTCATGTGCTTGGTCTTTTTGTGTTCCTTTGATTATCATTGTTCTAGGTATTTAATTAATATGTATGCACGAGATGCAATGAATGTTATTAAAATATATTTATTATACCTTTTATTTATCTTAGAAACATATTTGTATTTGAGAAAATATATTTGTGCTTTATTTATATTTTATTTAAGATGAAATTATTTAAATATGAAGAAAAGGGTATTTTGGTCGTTTAGCAGGTTGTATGTTGTTTGATTATACTTGATTTTGATTTAGAAATATGAAGGATTTGATTTGAGTTCATTTAGAGTTGGTTTGAGTTGATTTGGATTTGAAATGAAGAAGTTATGGCCAAAAAGGGCTGGGAATGGCTTGTTTGTGAAGTTTTATATTTTTCAGGGACTTATTTGTGAAACTGAAATGATTGAGATTTGTAATTTGGATTTGAGATGAAGTTTGGGCTGTAAGTGGGATTTCCAATGACTTTGTTTGAGAAGTTTGCAAGACGTCAATGACTGGTTTGTGGATGTCTAAGAACTGCACTTGTGACTTCTTTTGTCATAAGGGTCTGTTTGAAAAAAGGTTTCGATTCTTTGTTATTCGGGGCTTTGAGATCTGTATTGGTCCTTCAAGATTTGTGTTGAGGGCCTCTTGCTATTGCTGCCTTCATGTTCTTCATGGCTTCGGTTAATTCTTTCGCGAATTGGATTTGTAGAGGAGTAACTCTTGCCAGCTTTCGACATTGCTTTAAATGAATGTCAACGACTCCTTTTTCATGAGATTTGATCATATGATGGCATGGTTTTAACCTGCAAGTATGAAACATTAGATCTGGAGGGCATATGAGAATTTTAGCACATTATTTCTGGGTCTTAAGATTGCACAAAGGCACGGGTGACATGGGAGCTGCTACTTTTACATGTGCAGTTTTACCAGTTTGGTCAGTTTTTGAGACTTTATATCTTTCAGTTCACTTGACGGTTTTAAATGGAATTTTTCCGTCTTGTACTGTGATATCAGGACTATAAGTCGGCCAACTTTCATGATTTTTCATGATGTTTAGCTATGTTAAACGGAAATTCCAAGTAGTGACCAGCAGTTTTCTGTTTTTCTGAACTGCTGAACTTCGAAGGTCGATTCCTGCTAATTGGCTACACCAAATCTTGTATCCTGCATATGAAAATGTTTGTTTAGTCATGATCTATATGCATGTGTAGCAGTTTTGCAAAACTCTATTCAGAGCTATGCCAAATGTGTGTTTTCGTGCGGAGGTGCCTGCTGGTAAATGGAGCAGCAGTTTTTCTGTTTTGCTGAACTTTGAAGACCATTTCCGACAATTGGCTAAACCAAATTTTGTATTCTTTATATGGTTTTACAGAGGGAAATTCAATCTATAACTCTGTAAAATTTCATGGGATTTGGAGTTCTTTTTCTATGCTTAAAGGCCATGCAAAGGCAGGGGTATTTGCTGGTGTTTTATTTTCAGCTGCTGTTTCGCTATTCTGACGACCAATCTTTAAAAATTTATTCTGGACAATCTACAAAGCCAAATTTTTGGTTCTTTTTATGAGAGTGTAGAGGAAAGTTTACTCTGTACGCATGCCAAATTTCAAGATCTTTGCACTTTCCTAACCATTTTTAACAGGTGCTTGAATGCAGAGATAGACTGGTAAAAGATGCAGTTTTTCTTTCTACAGTTTTTGTATTTCCATTTTGAGAAGCTGAACTTCAAAAATCCATATTAAATCGAAATAAAATCCAAATAATATGAACTTTGTGTCCATCTTGTGTGTTTTGAATTTATTTACATCTTGGTGCAGTCCATTTTGCATTTTTGCCTTTATTCTGGTCTAGATTAATCATTTTACCAGAGAGGGTCATTTCAGTCTAGTACCAGTTTTGTTTACTGACAATTATGTTTGTAAAATTTGTACAAGATAGACTACAACCCCGATTTGAGTGTTCTTGGTACCAAAATCTTCAGGAAAGCACAATCTATATTCTCAAAAAGTTTCAAGAATTTAGAAGGCCTAAATCTATTTTTAATTTGTAATTTTGTGGGAGGCATATTCTGGGACAGCAAGCTTATCTATCAGTTTTTTTTGTATTTTGGAAAGCCAACTTTAAAAATAGCTAGTAAATCGTGTAAAAATGCTATAAATGTAAAGTTTGAGTCTAAATTGTGTGTTTTTGAGTCCTCTATCTAACCGTATATTTGGATTTCTGGTTTGAGTTTCGTGATCAGTTCATATTGGCCGGTTTGTGACAGCAGGTCATTTTGAGACATTTGGGGTATTTGAGATATCATATCATGGGGTATTTGGTTTGATTAGACTATATCTAAGCCCTTGTGTCAAGATTTGGTCATCAAAAATCAAAAGAGGCATTGGTATCACAATATGTCACTTACCAATACCATTTCGAATTTGCATGTAGGTCCTATGTCATTTGCATAATTATGTGAAGGTCCTTGAGCATCATTTCATTGGGATTGATTATTTCCCTCTTTTCATTTGCTCTCTTCTTCAACAATTATGCATCTAGGCCCTTTGATCATTTAGGTTGAGAGAATAATAGGGGAGACCTCAAGGCTCAACCCCATTACCTCTTGTGTTTAATTAATTTTTTTTTATTGTCACTTCATTATTCTTTTAACCTCCTCACAAAATAATTAATATAGTTTTCATATGAAAGGAGACCTCATGACTCAACCCTCATACTTCTACTAAATTATTCTTAGAAGAAGCCAAAAGAATTAGATAAAGAAAGAAATGGAAAAGAAAAGAAGAAAATGGAAGAGGAGGCAAAGAAGACGAAGAGGAGCAAGAGAGTCACAAATATTTACATATGTATATATTTTATTTAGAATCATAGGCTTGAAAGCTAGCTATAAGAGCTACTAATGCCTCCTCTATTTCATTTGTCATTTTTAAACCTTTCAATATAATATTTGATTATTATATAAAAGGGGTTTATTTCATTTATATGATTTCATGCTTCTAAACTCATTCATGTGAGTTAGAAGCATTCAATCTTCATCAAATTCGAACATAAGAGAAAGAAGAAGAAGGAGATTAAAAGGAAGAAATTAACAAATAAAAGCTCAAATTGCATAAAAGAGAAAGAAAGAAAATCTCAAAGCAAGAACATCTCTTTATTTCTTCTTGATTAGCTTACATGAACATCAAGCTCCATTGAGCTTTTACATTGCAAAATCTCTACCTATTTCTATTTTGAATTTTGTAGAGGAGGAAGAGGTTCGGCCTTGTGAGGTTTTTTTTTTTGTGTTTTTGTGTTGTGTGGTGTATATATTGTATATGTGTGGTTTCCCTTGTATATATTGTGCCTCTCTTGTATATATTGTGCCTCTCTTCTATATATTTTTCTTCTTCTTCAAATGAGGGGTTTATATAGACTATGGCAAGGGGTAGAGCCTAGGGTTTAGAGGAGCCTTGTTGGCATGATCCCCACCACTCCTTTGCATTAACTCTCATCCAAAGGTTTAGATGCATCCAAGTGTCATGCTTATCCCTCAAGCTTGAAGAGAATATTCTTGGCATTTTAGCATCTTCATTGGTCATGTGACATGTGTCCATAGGAGCAAAATATCTAGAGCATATTCTAGAATATATTTTTCCCTCCCATCTTGGCATCTTCAATGGTCATGTGACATGTGTCCATGAGAACAAAAATATCTAGAGCATATTCTAGAATATATTCTTCCCTCATATTTTGGCATCTTCATTGGTAGTGTGACACGTGTCCATGGGAATAAAAATATCTAGATCATATTCTAGAATATGTTCTTCCCTCCCATCTTGGCATCTTCATTGGTAAAGTGACATGTGTCCATGAGAATAAAATATCTAGAGTATATTCTATCCTCTCAAATTGGACCATGCAACAATTGGGCTAGCCTATTTAATTTCGGCCAACTCTAACAACCCAATTCATTTAATCCATTGAGCTTAGTAATTATTTCTTACCAATATCATGGTTCGGCCATTTAATTAATTTTATTTTTTCTGACTTTTTAGGGTCAAACATTATCTTATTTAATAAACAAATTATACAAAGTTGAAGGGACAATGAAATGGTAAAAAAGTCAATATTTTGTGGTTGAGAATTCAAGTTTCTCCTTGCATCTACTTCATAATTATCTTTTTACTGTTTCATTTTTTATTGACATCAAAATCTATATGTAATTGATTAAAAATTTCTTTCCTTTAAACTGGAAATATCAACAACATAGATTATATATGTAGCATTTCATTTCATGTAACTTATATTAATATATATTAATAGGATGATAAATGATAACGAAAGAAGTTATATAGTAATAAATTTTACTTGTATAGCACAAAATGTGGTATGATAATCACACAAATAATAAAATTTATTTAACGCCTTTGTATATTGATATTGTAAAATTGATTAATCATAAAAAAATCAAAATAGCAGGATTCATTTTGTTTTATTGGTTACATGCTCGGTTTCAAATTATATAATAAGCTAAATCAATTTTCAAATGTTCGTCTCATCTGTTCGAGCAAAATAAGTCCAATTATAAATAAATTTCAAGGCTATGTCAATAATTCAATAATCATTTAATTAATATTTATATTTGGTGTAAGTAGGGGTGTTCATCGGTTCGGTTCGGTTGAAACCGAACCGAACTAGGCAAACCAAAGTTATAATTCGGTTTCAAAAATAAAACTGAACCGAACCGATTTAGCATTGCAACCGAACCGAACCGAATCAAAGTTTTATTTCGGTTTGTTCGGTTTGTTCGGTTCAAACCGAAATATATTAATTTTTTTATTTAAAGCAATTGATTTATAATAAACCGAAGTATATTAAGAAATAAACCGAGGTATTAAGAAATAAATCGGGATATTAAGAAATAAACCGAAGTATTTAAAGCAATTGATTAAGAAATAAACCGGGGTATTAAGAAATAAACCGGAGCGGTCCGGACCAAATTCATAATATATAAAATTTCGGTCGGTTCGGTTATTTCGGTTTTCAAATTTTTCAAACCGAACCGAACCGAAATTATAATTCGGTTTTAAAAAGCAAACCGAACCGAACCATTAAACCGAATATTGAATGGTAAAAATGTCAATATAAATGATGATAACAAATTATTATAAATAAAATGCAGCCAAAGCTCTTATAGCATAGTGAATCTTATTGGGTTAGTTCATCTCAGTTTTTTGTTCTGTAAATATTATTCATCATCTATCAATTTTTCAAAGGAACTTCAAAATATACATACAGCCTAAATTACAGTGGATAAGAAGTAAAAAAGTAAGATGATAAATCTTATTTTTTTAAGGTGGTGTTTAAGATTAAGATAATTTGAGGATAATTAAAATAATTTTATTTCAACTGACCTCTAAGAATTTTCTCGCTAAATTATTTTTATCCCCACAAGTAAATATTAGACTTATTTTCTAGATGTGGGTTTAAATGTTTTAATTTTTTGTGCCTCCATTTTATAAACTTTAGTAAATTAAAATTTACAGCTTAAATGTCAAATAAACTATTAAATATGATTCTATGTCATTTTCTTTATACATATAAGAGATTATGACATTTTAATTTTGTTTTGATTGTTATCAAGAATTTGAAAAAATACACTAACGTAGATAATTTATGGAGGTTGATTTTTCAACTTATTGATTCATTTAAAAAACAAAATCAAAAGTTAATAATTTTTTATTTTTATATAGAGAAAATAATATTTATCATATCTAATAATTTTATTTTAATATTTAAGTTTAATTTTTTTATTTTTAAAAAATTATAATGCACAAAAAAAAAACAGAGGCATTCGAACCCTGCTCTATTTTCCCTAACTCGAGAAAAAAACGGACTAAAACGAACAACAAAATTTGAAAGAGTAAATTTATCAATAAGTCGGTGAAAAAAAATTCGCATTACTGTCCCACGACGCCAAGTAAATCCACAATTAGTGCTTGTTCTGTCAAACACTGTGCGCGTTGCGAAAAAAAAACTCACTTAAATTTTGCAAATTTCAGCCCACGTGCACAATGTTTCGGCCATTAAAAATTTTCATTCCCGTTCTCTTTAGACGGCCAAACAAGCTCTTAATGATGATGGAAAAATTGAACCAATCCACTAAAATTCACGTGCAACCTCTCGGATTAAAAAAATCCATCTCTCGGATCAAGTTGGTGCCATATTTGGATGATGCATGATTGCCGTAAGCAATTTCTATCATTGCTTATTTATAATTTTTGCCCTCAATTATGACGCACTCATTACTAGCTTGTAGTAAGCTAGATCCACTGTGATCTGTGAAGGTATCTCACCAAGGCCCGACATTGTGCATTGAGTTGGGCTAGCGATGGAGTAGCCAAAACATCACATTGGTTGCTAAACTCATCCAAAAGGAAGACGGAATGTTGGCATGTTTGATACTATGCTACAAGAAAAAAAGATGCCCCTCATAAGAGGAACGGACTCTGCTGCTTTTATGAGAGAAAAGCAGGTCCTACTTTTTCTATCTCAACTATTCAAAATCGTTGAAATATGTGCATAAAAAAATTATTTTATCGAGATACGTAAATGGAATTTTTTGAATAGTTGAGATCGGAAAAGCAGAATGCTGTTTTTCTCTAAGAAAAACAGCAGGGCCTTATCTCTCATAAGAACATTGAATTGACCACATTGTTCATAGAGTATCTACATTCTTTTTTAAGGGTAGAACTTGGGTGATCCTAAGCTTACTGAATTTTTGGTGAATTTAACTTTTAAAATTATTAGATTAAATTCAAACAACAAATTTAAACGGTTGAAACCGATATACTTCACAAAGAATACGTTTACCTACAAAATTTATATTTTTTTAATCAACGTAGTGTAAAGTTAAGCTGTCAAAAATTAATGAAAAATGAACGTATTAAAATTAACTTATAAGCTTCTTTTTTTTATCACTTGACTTTATACTAAATTAATTCCAAAATATATAAATTTTGTATGTAAACACTTCACTCGCAAAGTAGATCGGTTTTAACAGTTGAAGTTCGTCGTTTGGAACCAATCCTATACATTTTGAAATTAAACTCACCAAGAAACTTATTGAGCTTAAGAACACCTTAGTTTTTCCTTTTATATATATTTACATATCCAAACAATAATAAATGGAGAAATTTCATGCATGTCCCTTAAAATCATTGAAATTACACACATTCTTTTCTAAAATTTATAATTTATATCCCTTTAAATTTTAAAAACTCACAAATTTACCCATTTTATTGTCTTTTTCTATTAACTCATTTTAAATTCATAAAGTTCTCATTTTATTATTTATAAAAAAATAAAAAATTTGTAGCTTGTTTAAGAAAATGTTCATTTTTCTAATTGACTAGTTGTGCGGGTAGATAATTCATTTTCTTACTAGGGACGTGCACACATGCATATCTTTAAATGTCACCGCGTATGCGTCACAAGTAGATAAATGAATCATTTGTCATTGGAAACCGACCAATTAGAAGACTAAACATATTTTTATTTTTAATAAAGAGTTAAATAGAAACTTCATAAATTTAAAAGTGAAATTTAATTAAAAAATGTAATAAATTAGGCAAATATGCGAATTTTACAAATTTTAAAGAGATAACGGGGTATTATAAATTAAAAAAAAGTAAGTAATTTCAAGATTTTCGAGAGGTATACATATATTTGACGTAATCGGATGAATTCACATCCCCTCAGGTTACCTGACTGAGTACAATTGAATTGGACGATCCAAAATTGTTCTTTTTAACTTAGCACGAATCTCAAAGCATAAATTATACTGGCCCTCCGTGCCATCCCGAATAGGCACCGGCTGAGAGTAAATCTGGACTGTCCGTTTTCAATTGTGTTAAGTCAGGTACCTGGGAGGATACGGATCCCGGACTAATCGGATATAATCTATTCTCCAAAAAACTGAAAAGAGAATAAATCCAAACCAAAATATTGATATTGTTGGAATTAAAGACTTCCACTTCAAGTGGCACTTGGTCCCTTTTAGAAATATAGACGAAGAATTAGGTTACCAAGGAATTTATTGATTGTACGCGGTAAGTTCCGTACAGATAAAACCCATCTAACCACTAATGAACTGCTCTGTAAATATGTTAACAGAGTAGATTTAGCTTCATGCGGCGCAAAAACCCTATGAAACGCTCTTTTAATTCTATAGTAGTGCTTTGTATGAAGTAAAAATTACTTTGTTAATATTCATCCCAATTGTCTGTTTAGATCGAAATGAGTTCTTTATTTATTACTAAAACCGGAGGCACATAAGCTTGCGGTCTTCTAACATATGCTGAACTGCAAGCGTATTTCACGCAAAAAAACTACTACTTTTTACCTATACCAGTTGTCTTTTATTAAACATTGCAGGCAAAAGCGCCACCTGTTGTTTCGTAAATGAACGTAGAATTACGGCATGTAATTGAAGATTTAGCCGAGAAGAAAAATAAACTAGAAAGATAGCACATCTCTTTCTTATTTCTCTCTCAAGATTCAATAGGTTCACAAATCAAGCCCAAATACCTCTCAAATTCAACTGTCTCCTAACCTGAAATAAGATTTTCCAGGAGAGAATGATGGGGAGGATGGTGAGGAGCTGGCTCCAGTCGGTGCTCAAACTGGTGAATTCGGTGATTGGTTTAGCTGGGATGGGCATGATTCTCTTTTCTCTCTGGATGATTCGTGTTTGGTTCAAACAGATCGGTACTTCTGATTCCAATCCTCCATGGTACGCCTTTTATTACACTCTATGGATGAACCTTTTTTTTTTCCTTGTATTTTTTGGGCTGAATTTAGTGCTCAAACCAGTAATTTTGTAATTTCGTTGTTAATTCACAAATTTACCAATAAGAGAAGCACTTCCTCCATTAGTGTAATAATTTCGTTGTGTTCTCTATATAGCAACAAGTTGAGTTGGGGCGTCATTTGGGGTAAAGATGTTAACAGAGGAGTTTTAGCTTCATGCAGCGCACTAATCATATGCAGCGATGTTTAAATTCTATACTCCGTGCGCTGCATGAAGCCAAAACTTATCTGTTAAAATCATTACCCGTCAATTGTTTCTCTCCCATACACAAATATTGTTGCAATTTGGTCTTAGATGGTACTAACAGTATATTATTTATCACAGTTTAGTATTCTTCATATACAACTGAATTTTTGTAAGGTGCATTTTTCTAAAGAACCAACAAAATAAAAATAAAAAAAATATATATATATATATAAACCTGGCCTTCTAATTGGCTTTCTTGTATGCAAAGACTGATTTGTGTTCAATTTTTTGTTTGTTTTACTGTCGCTTTCCTATTGATCTATAAACTAGCACAATTTACCAGTGGCCGATATGAGTTCATTGTTAAGCAATGCAAACATAAATAGCTTGCCTCAAACTCGGATTTTGCTAAATCAGATAGATTATTTCTAATCAATCAGTTCCATCATAGCACATAGACCTCTTCTTCCTTGCTTAGTTTCAGAAAAGGACCTAAAGCAACTCCCCAAAACAAAAAAAAAAAAATTCACCTGCTAAGTAAACAAATGAGGGTTGGTTAGGGTATCTTTTTGGAGAAGACGAGGAAGTGAAAATGCTAAAAAATATGCTTGTGCTGTGTGGATTTGCATCCCGTTTTCTATATTTTACTGGGGCACTCATGAATTTTCTTGTTTTGCAGGCATATAGCATTTATTTACTGGTATCTTACAGGGGTATACAGAAAATTGTATTTATTGATTTAATGGATATTAAATGGTTTTTTCAGGTTTATATTCACATTTCTTGGCCTTGGAGTGTTCTTCTGCTTCATAACATGCTCTGGGCATATAGCTGCAGAGACCGTGAATGGTCACTGCCTCTCTTGCGTATCCTTGTTTTATACATTTAAATCTTTAATTTGTTTATCTTTCACTTTCAGCTACGATAATTTTAAATATATATTTCTCTGTTACTGCAAAAATGCCAAAATTATCCAGTTTTCTTACTCAAATATATAATGTGAGTATTAGGATGTGTTGTATTACATTTTCAAGTTGCCCCTTTGTTTTGAGTGCTTTTAGTGTGTTCTTCAAACAAGCATACATAAATAAGTTTCCTTAATAAGATTAGTACACCGTTCTTGTTTTTTTTATTCTCATACTGGAGGCTGCTGTTGTTGCTGATATATTTTTGAATGGAAGCTGGGAAGAGGTAACCATGTTCTCGTTAATCAGATTCATTTTTAGATAGTTTTTATTTTGTTGTTTTCTCACATTCTTGTTCGTTTTCTGAAATTTCAGGATTTTCCAGAGGACCCAACAGGAAAATTTGATGAACTGAAGAGTTTTGTGAGATCCAATGCTGAAATGTGTGAATGGGTTTCCCTCTCTGTTGTGGCTGCACAAGTAAGCTGAACTCTGTATAATCGGACGCTGATCTCATGCTTTTTTTTTTTTACCGAAGTAGCATTAAGTACATGTTCTTCCTATCCTATATCTCCTTGCACGAATCTAGATGCATTTTCATAACTTAATTGAGGTGCTAACTGGATCATCAGCCAACTGTCACTTTTGCACTTTGAGACCAATTGGTGTCAATTTTCAAAGATGCTTGCTATCCATGAGCTTGTCAAAATCTTGCCACGGCAAACTAAAACTGGTCTTTTGTACAGGCGGTGTCGATTTTGCTGGCAATGGTACTAAGAGCACTGGGTCCAGATCCTGGCAGCTACTATGATAGTGATGACGAGACGGTACCAACTAGACTACCTCTATTGAGAAACCAATCCCAGCATGCCACCTACGCCATCGATCCCAATTTATCCCAACAAGGTGTTTCCTGGAATATTAAAGTTCATGACAAGGTAATTATATTGCCAATATATACAAGGGTGCAGTTAATTAATTCAAGGAAAAATTTCACTGAAGGGGGAAATGACGAGGCACATGTCATAAAAAGGAATTTGTGGAATAAAAGTTAAATTGAAACCCCTGTAACAATTTTTTAGTTTCTATTAAATTTTGTCCGGTTCTTCCACCTTTTTACTAGCTCTTGTAATTATTCCTCATTTTTGCTCTTTAGGTGATTCTTTTTTTGTACCTTTCTTGTGCAGGTTAATAACTAAAGATGCCATATACTGGAGAGAAGTCCCTATGTGAACGCTATATTTCTATTCTGGCTTCCTTGGGAGGTGTTTGCCTTGATACTATTGTTGTATCATTGTATTAACATAACATTTAGTTGGGGGAAATATAGTGCCTTGCTAAAATTGGGAAAGCATGCACAAGTATTAAATGTAGCATGTCTCAGGTTGCAAAATAGTAGTTCTAGTTCATTAGAAAGTTTGAAAAAAAATATTGATGAGATTAGTAGCGTTTTCATTTGATAGTCTAACGTTATCATAAACTGCAGAGTTTTACTGATATATCAGTCTCCTTTTCTCCTAATATCGTTTGTTGCTATTTGCCAAGTTTCCCAGCTTGATAATCTTAAAAGCTCATCAAACTATAGTGACAATTAGAGGGGTAATATTTTCAATTCACCACAGCAACACAACATCAGGAAGTAAAAGGCACACATTAGCTAGATTAAATATACATATACCTAGTACCTGGGCCATGAAAAAGCTTGGCATGATCAGGGAACAGTTACCATGTGTCGCCTTAACATGACCATCTAATCAACCACCTATATAAATATACATACCATCCACATGAGCATTACATATTATTTACAAAAGCCTGAGACCGGCATCGATCAACCCTTACATACTTCCTGAATCCTTGCCATTTAGAATTTAGAATTGCTTCCAAAATAATCGTCTCTTGTATCAGCAACAGCAGCATCTTTCAAAGAAGAAGAATATACTCTGCAAAAGAATCAACAGGCAGGGACAATAATTAATTAACTGAAAGAATTTATACAGCATTTTTTTCTCTCTTGCTTTGCAAAAACTGTATGTGGATATAACACTAACATTTCTCACTTAAACAAAACGTCAACATTTTTGTGTGTCATTTAGCAACCAAGGTATAGTCTATCTATCATGCTTACCTAAAAGCATCCTGAAAATTGAGAACTTGTCAGTTTTCAAACGTAAGAAATGACAGGTGTTATTTGCAACTATTGTTTACTATCACTTTTCTTTTCGAATAAAAGTACATACAGCTGGTAGTATGTATGTATGTCACTTTACATGGGAATCGTAGGCCTCCAGCACTGAATCCGGTATGACAAGGGGAAGCTTATCTATGTAAATGAAGAGGCGCCTTAGGTTATCTCTTGTTATGGTTCCCATGTCAACTATATCTCTACCGTCGGTAAACATCCATAGATCGGCTGAGTTTACTCTCTTTAAGCTGTCCCGGCAAAATGGGCACGACTGAGACCTTGTTCTCCTACAATTCCAGTGGAATTCTATCAATCCAAGACCGCTGTCCTTTACTCTTTGTACTTTTTTTTTCTCTAGTAGTTTGTAAGCAATAGAAAATCATTCTTTATTGGCAAATGTTTTTTTTATATATAGTAGAAGAGTGAGGCTATGGGTACTATGCATAGCACAGATTGGTCCGTAATATGGATAAATATCTTTTTCTTTTTCAAAATTAAAAGAATCGATCTAAACCTTTCAACATGATCTTCATATGAAAATGTACCTGCAGACTAAATTTTACATTTTTTAAAAACTTTTACTATTATTTTAGATAGGTAGAAAAGCACTACTTTTGAATGGTCTAGAATTTTTAAATCAAGTGCTATTCTACCTATCTAAGAAAATAGTACAAAGATTCTAAAAAATGTAAAATTTGATCTACAAGTACATGTTCATATGGAGATCATGTTGAACAGTTCCAATCGAATGTTTGGACTTCTGAAAACGGAGATATTGATTCATAGTACGGACCAATCTGTGCTATGCATAGTACCATAGCCTCACTCTATGAAGTAGACTTGCTTGATTTTTCAGGTGGTCAAACTTGTAAGCATCCAACTCAATCAATGATTATAAAACAAAACAAAAAAGAAAAAAAGAAAAAAAGAAAAGATAAGTACCAATCACGGTAGCATTTAAGGCACATAGAATGACTGCAGTTTGGCAGCACAACTTTGCTATTTAACTCCATGCAAATCCCACATTCGTCCTCCCTCTCGACATCAATTTTAGAGAATGCTCTTCTCTCTTCATCGTCTCTCCTTTTGTACCTTTCCATGCAAATCACCTTTTGCCTCTTATCATCTACATCACTAATCCCCTTTTGTAGTTGTAACAAAGAGGGAAATATAACAGCTGCAATAGTAACTGTTGTCACTTCCAAAAAGTCATGAGATAAATAAAAAAAAAATCTGAAATAAGGTTCACATTTACCATAAAACTCTCTTATGCTAGCTTTTCTTTCATGGGTTGACATAGTGGTTGTCCCATCCACATAAACCTGCATAAGATAATTATGTATATGCATAAAATTGCCAATATAACCTGTAATTACGAAATATAGATAGTTAGTTAGGTACATTATGGAATGATTCATTGCATTTATTTTCAACATTCTAGTCGGATTACTGATCACCCTGCAAGTTATAAGCAATTCATGTTGAACAATCATAAAAAGAATTTCTTTCAAGCACAATTGCGCCACCAAAATCTTCCTTTAAGCATTATTGTGCACCAAAATCTTCAATTATGCATTCGCCGCAAAATGGAAAATATAAATAACATTGGAATAGACTGGCAACAAAGCTGGTACCAACCAAAATTATGTATCACAAATACCAAAACTGATGAAAATGCTATCAAAATCGCACGATAAAAGTGATGACAATGATTCATATAAATAATGATAATCGCTATTCCACACACCTCTAATTTGCTATTTGACCAGTTCGCTATAATAGAGACTTTAAAAAAAGAAAAGAACAGAAAAAAGGAAAGAGAAAAACAGAGAACTGATGTACCTTGTAGATGAGTATTCTCAAGAGGCCAAGAACACCGGCAAGGCTACAGTCAGTCCACTGAACCAGGAACAGGAAGAAATGTGCAGCGGGGCTATAAGACAGCCGCATCTGAAGACATGCACCATCATACTCTCTTGAAAAATCTGAGGCACTGCATCACACATCAGAGAATAGTAATCAACTTCTCCATTGATTGATAAATCTTGTGAGAAATTCACTCACAAACTCTCCAATGAATCCCTCAGAGCAGCAATCAAGATCAAAATTAGAGAATTCAGCTAGTCATACAATTGTAGGAGTGAATTCGACCAGAGAAGCAGCTAAGTACACAATAGCTCGTAAAAAAAATACCAAAAAATGGTAGTGAAATCCAACTTACAGCGTATTGGCGTGCTGAATGTCAGCTTCGAGCAACTTGAGAGAATCCTTGAACGATTTCCTCATGGAAACGAGAAACATCTCCCGCGAAATTTGTATGAGAAGCGAAAACTCTCATCCACCCCGGGTCAAATCCAATAAATGTCCCCAAATTTAGCTCTCTATCAATGCTTCTAGAGGAATCCCCAAAACCCTAGCTTCTCGATCCTCCGAAACCCTAGTTAGTAAATACTAATTACTCCCTGTCCTCCCCTCTCTCTCTCTCCTAATTGCTCTGGTAAGTCCTATCTCTTTCTTTTCGTGTGTTCTTTGCGTAGAAAGAAAGGATTAGTTAGTCGAATCCATATTCTCTGAGGTAACAGAATATTTTTTCTTTATATTTGGACCGTTCGATCGTAATTCGGGCCAATCCGGCCCGAGGTGAAACGCACGAGGTCCCTTTAATATTCGTGTAGATTCTATTTGGACGGTGTAGATCCAAACAGAAATATTCTGTTACCTTAGGTGATACGTCCACGGGGATCCCAAGACAAAATGGATTGCGCATGTTCCGTCATTTAATGCTTTTACCTTTGTTGGTTGAATTGTTTGAGACCGGATCTTCTCTGAAGTAACTCACATTTTGATTTTAAATCGACACCGATGAGGTCTCCTTAATATTCGTGATAAAGCAGATCGGACGATCTATATTTAAATATAAAATTTGAGTTACCTCAGGTGACGTGAATTCGAATTGTTTCCACTGTTCAGGTAACTCCGGAAATGTTTGGTGAGGTAAGGTTAGTTAAGGGCCTGTTCGGCTGCAGTAACGAAATTACTGTTCACGTGAGAAAAAAAAAATTCACTCAGACTCAATTTTTTTTTTCCCACGTGAACAGTAAAATTCAGTTCAAAAGTTTTTCATTCCCGTTCCCATTTCCTTTCCCTTGATGCAGCCGAACAGGGCCTAAGAGAGTCCAGATCCCCTAAAGTAACTCAATTTTTGAGTTTAGACGTGTACGGTGCCTATTAGGTGGTAGCGCAGGGGGCCAGTATTATTTGTGGGGTCCAGGTTCTTTAAGATTCGTGTTAGAGCACCTTAGATGGTTTAGATCAAAACTCAAAAATTGGGTTACTGGATCTGAATTCTAGTTAAGAGGTCTAATTTGTTAGTCTAAGCTGCCATGTATTTTTCTTACGCGGAAGTTTATACTAGAGGTCTAATTTGTTAGTCTAAGCTGCCATGTATTTTTCTTACGCGGAAGTTTAACATTAAAAAGGTTTTAAGTTAAATAAGAGAGAAAACATTAAAAAATAATTATACTGACAATAAATTTTTGGAATAAGTTAAGAGAAGGACTTCAATACCTCGTGTCTTTCATATTTCATTATGTCTCATATTTATATCTTGTTTTCAAAATTCAAATTGTTGATGATTTTTAAATTTTTTTTACTATTTTTAAGATAGTTCGAGAGTAGGAGAAGTGATTTTTAAGTACTTCGGCAAAATGACGTTAAAAGTTAGTAAAAAGTCATAATGATGGATAAAAGTCTTTCATATTAGAAAAAGTTAGTATGAAAGACATTTTTTACTATTTTTTTTTTAAAGTTAGTTCAAGAGTAGGAGAAGTGATTTTTATTCGAATAAATGTGCTTTATTAGAAAGCAAAATGACGTAAAATGTTAGTAAAAAGTCATCATGATGGATGAAAAAGCACAAGAGTAGGAGATGTGAACAGGTAGGTAATTTATTAAGATGAGGGTTCAAATGCCTTTATTTTTCATGTCTCCATCGTGCTTTTATTTTTAAAAACTTTATTAACTCAAAATTTAAAACTTAAAAGTCAAAATAAAACCGTTGGATATGATCTACATCATTTTATCTATGCACGTGTAAAAAATTATGACATTTCAATTTTGTTTTGGTTGTCATCAAGAGCTTGTAAAGAACGTACTAATGTGAATAATTTCTAGATGTTAATTTTTTAACTTATTAATTCACATAAAAACAAAATCAAAATGTGATAATTTTTTATGAGCACATAGATAAAATGATGTAGATCATATCCAACGGTTTTATTTTGACTTTTAAGTTTTAAATTTTGAGTTATTAGAGTTTTAAAAAATGGAGGCATGGTGGAGGCACAAAAAATGAAGGCATTTGAACCCTCCTCATTTATTAATACCTATTTGTGTTTTTAATATCTTATCAACAATCAACTTATTTGACAGCGATAACGTCTAGATTAATATCGTAGGTAATAAGTTTAGTGCAATTTAAAGAACTAGTCTCTGGTGACAAAGGTACGTGGTTTCAAATGTGAGAAGTCATTGTTCAAAATCCGAAAAGAGAAAATCTTTTGTTATAATTATAAGGATATGAAATTTGAAAGTTTGACCATCATCTTTCTGTAAAAAAAAAAGTTTGAGGCATAAACCATGGATTAAAGAGTTCAGGTCTCAATTAAGTCGTCAAACCTAATTTAATTAAGTCGAACTAAGATAACATAAGCTGATCTTTAGATTGACCTAAAACGTAAAAAGTTAAGCCATCTATCAAGATGGTTTAACGTTTAGTACACGACTATGGCTTCACCTTGCGAACTCCCTCTGGCAGAAGTGAGCTTCGTTATGTTTTCGTATAAAAAAAATTAGTTTCAAGGACCGTTTGTTTCATAATTAGAATTTTTTTGTTATAAAAATACATTATTACATTCTATGCAAGAAATACTTTACAAACTTATTACATTGGATTTTGTGACTTTTAATGTTAATTGGTTCAGATGGAATTAATGAGAAAATTTTATCTCAAATTATCTAATTACGAGAATCTAACTCATTCTAGAAATTCAGCCCAAATTATTATTGTTACCTTCATTTGGCTGCTTCAAGACAAAAAAAAAATGCAAATCTTGTGAAATTGATATATACCCAAAATTTGAAATTGTACCGGTCATGCCGGTACATATTGTTTTGTATTGTTGGTATTGTATCAAGCTTGTTGGTACAGCCATTATCTATACGTAGCTTGTTGGTACAGCCATTGTATCAAGCTTGTTGGTACATTTTGTTTTGTATTGTTGGTATTGTTGGTATTGTTGGTATCAAGCTTGTTGGTATTGTATACTTGTTTAACTTTGTCCATTCCAAATTGACATTATCCATTTGATATACCTACAGGGGTAGTTTAGTCATGATCTGTCTGTAGGGATTCAGATTTGTCTACCCTATGTAGTTTATTATCTACTTGGATGAATATTTGCATTTTCATAATATATACCTGATATACTGAATTTTTTATTAATATCCAAAATTAATAAATAATTTACAAATCTACACCCTGGTGTGCTAGATTTCGAAATATGTCCAAACCAGAGATTAAATTTCCGGTTTCATACAAACTTTCTGCAAAAAAAATTCCCGGTTCTAGACAGACCAAAACCAGAGATTAAATTCCCGGTTCTAAGAACCGAAAATTAAATCTCCGGTTCTAAACTTTTTTTTTTTTTAATTAAACAGAATAGCCAGAGATTAAATCTCCGGTGCTAAGCTTTTTTTTTTAATTAAACCAAAACCGATTGAATTCCAAAATCAAAACTTTGAGGTTTTGGAATCAGTGCCGCAAAAAACCAAAACCGATTGAATTCGAAAATCAAAACCGCTTTCTGTTTAATTAAAAAAAAAATACTTAGAACCGGAAATTTAATCTCTGGTTTCGGACTACCTAGAACCGGAAATTCTGTTTGCGGAAAGTTTGTTTGAAACCGGGAATTTAATCTCCGGTTTTGACAAATTTCGAAATTTCTCCGTACAGGATGTAGATTTTAAAATTTAATATTTTTTTTTGGATATTAATAAAAATTTCAGCCTTATATACTATTAACAATATCAATTTAAGTCATGAATTAAGCCACATACTCCAACCAAATAAGAAATAAATTAAACTATAATTTAACTTTAAACCACAACCAGTTATGAATAACTTAGGTCAGCCTAAGTTAGAATAATTAATTTAGACCTTCAAATTTTTAGGTCTCAATCAAACATCACCAATAAAATTAAAATTCTGAAATAACTTGAAAAGACGACAAATTAATTGCAATCATATCAGCGATGAGGTCAATTTGGGTCCGATGTCTATCGGACTCAAAGTGAGTTCGATGGGTTTGATGACCGTCCAATCTACTTTAAAATTCACGCCCGCAACTTTCACGTCTGCTTTAAAATTCATGCACACGAATCTTAAAGCAAAACGGACAATCCCGAAACCCATCGGATCCAAATTTGAGTCCGATGGGCATCGGACCCAACCTGCTCTCATCAGAGATATATGTAGATTACTGAAATTTTTATCTATAACTTAAAGTTATTTGATTTTGATAAATATTTATACTTGTTGTCTTGACTGTTAAACAAGTTTGTGGTAAATATACCTATTCCACATTTTTTCAATAAATTACATCAATCAATCAATTTATTAGTACACTGCTTTCCAAAACATTCTAATTGCTTCGATGTATGGAAATCGCTTGTACCTAACAGGTGCCAATTGCACTCAATTTATCTAAGTTGTTACATTAATTGATTACAAAATTAAGTATAGACCAAGTCAAATCCTGTGCGAGATGGACCCGCCACGGCAATGGTGATAGATAGGCCCAGTGGCCAGTAGTTTAAAAGTTGGAAGCTACTAATTCTACGAGTTGTATCCAGTTTTTACTCAAATTAATTGTCATTTGACTTGTGTGAATACTGTAAAATTTTATACTCAATATTGTATCTTCAATGACAAATCATATATAATACGTAATTCAAAATTCTAACAACTAAGTTTGTTGCTAACTGTTTGCAACTTCCACAACTGCCAAACTATCTGTACTTCTTGTACTTCAACAGGTTGTACTTTCAGAGTGACAGCTTCTAGAAAATTTTAAAACTGAATCACTTCTCAAACTTGCAGTTATTTTCAAATAACATCTAAAATTATGCAAAATTATTTTTTTTTTGCATCAAAATTAAAATTTTTATATTTTTATATTTTTTTTATTTTTTTCTTCAATTATTAATATTTATATATGCATCTATCATGTAAAATAAGACTTCAATACTGTAAAACTCGCAGATGTAAACTATAAAAATAACAGAAACAAACTATAATATTTCAATACTGTAAAATTGACACCTGAAACTGTAAAACTTACATATACAAACCACAAAACTTCAATACTCTAAAATTCGCAACCAAATACCTATGTTCAACAACTAAATACGTCTGTTCAACAATGTAATTACCAAACAAAATTTCTAGACAATCAGAGTACATCACAGAATTGTTGGGAAAAGTTTTAATTGTAAAGAAATTGGCACTCATTAGCTCAGATGGTGCATGCTATTATATTGTCCAACCCCTACTTGTGATATCAGATACAAATTTAGTAATTGTTATATCTAACCCGCCTAATTTTTTTTTTCAATTAAAAATAGTTGCTTTACCATTTTTGTTGCAAAGAAGCTCTAGAGTATGTGCAAAGTAAAAGTCGTACTTATCAAATTATTGAGTGCTAGTATTAGTTCTTTAAATCTCCATAAACACCTAAAGTTGTTTTCTGGGGTTTAAAAAGCGGACTGAATTGTAACCCATTAACCCACTAACATGGAAGCAAGATAAATTTAAGTTACATTGAAAAACCTAGTTTATCGATTGAAATCTACAACAATTAGAAAAGGTCTACCTTCTCAACGTACTATTCTCTTGTGACTAAAGTGAGTAGTACTTTGGTTCCATACAGGAGAAAATGAAAAAATGCTCTAAGAAGAATTTTGTCGAACATATGACAAGCATGGTTGAAACAATGCTCTAAGCGATTTCTTCTTGCGATTTCTGCCTCTTCAAATCGCGCTGACTGAATTTCACTAGATTTGAAGTGGTATAGGTTAATTGACTACTTTCAGATTGAATTTCGCCAGATATAGGAAATTCAGTCATGATCTGTCCGTAAGGATTCTGACTTTTCTACTCTATGTAGTTTATTAGCACATATGCGTAGATGAATATTTGCATTTTCATAATATATACATGTTATATTATTAACAATATCAATTTAAGTCATAAATTAAGTCACACACTCCAACTAAACAAGAAATAAATTAAACTATAATTTAACTTAAAACCACAATCAAATATAAAATAACTTAGACGGACCTAAGTTAGAATAATTAATTTAAACTTTCAAACTTGTAGGTCTCAACCAAACACCACCAATAAGATTACAATTCTGAAATTGCTTGAAAAGATGACAAATTAAATGCAATCATATCAGCGATAAATGTAGATAATTTTCTTCTTTGATTTTGATAAATATTTATACAAGTTGTCTTAACTGTTAAACAAGTTTGTTGTAAATATACTTATTCCACATTTTTTAAATAAATTACATCAATCATTCAATTTTTTTTTTTTTAGAAACTCTTGACAGGAGCTGTCAAGTTCATTCAATTTATTAGTACACTGCTTTCCAAACCATTATAATTGCTTCGATATAAGGAAATCGCTAATATCTAACAGGTGGCAATTGCACTCAATTTATCAAAGTTGCATTAATGATTACAAATTGAGTTCACAAGTCATGGTCCAAATAATAGTATAGACCAAGTCTAGAAGTCATATCCTGGGCTCGATGGACCCCACCAAATGTCAATGACTCAATGGTGATCAAGGTTATAAAATGCAGTTTTCATGTGTTATGCGAAGGCCACAGCAAACCGCATATATGATATATAGCCGCATATGTAGATTTTTATGTGGATTTATATATGCGGATTTTAAAATAAACAATAAAATAAATTAGATATAATAACTCACAATATAATAAAAGAAAGAACACATGCGGTCCAAAATCAAATAATAAGATAAGCCGAACTTGACAAAGGGCTTTTACTTTTAATAAGCCGCTTTGAAAATCGCTAATCCACTGTAAACAGTAAAAAACAGTAAAAATTTCTAGACCACCGGATCAGCAATTTTCAAAGTGGCTTAATAAATAGTAAAAAAATTTCAAAAAATGTAAAATTTAGTCTCCAAGCACATTTCAATATTTAGAACATGTTGAACGGTTCGGATCGGTTGTTTGAATTTTCAAAATAAAAAATATGACCCGAAGTAAAGAGGGGGTTTTACTTCGCAAAGCACAATAGCCCATCTATATATATATAGGAAATTGCTTATATGCTATGCCTAACATAGAGGGTTTCCGTGCTACGGCTCAATATTTGAGTTTTCAAAATTCTAACGGTCGATCCGAACTGTTCAACATGATCTCCATATAAATATGTACTTGAAAATCAAATTTTACATTTTTACATTTTTTTTACTATTTTTTTAGATAGGTAGAAAATCACTTGATCTGAAAATTATGTGCCATTCAAATCAAGTGTTTTTCTATCTATCTAAAAAAATAGTAAAAAAATTCTAAAAAATGTAAAATTTGATTTGCAAGTACATATTCAGATGGAGATCATGTTGAACGGTTCGGATCGACCGTTAGAATTTTGAAAACTCAAATATTGAGCTTAGCACGGAGGCCCTCTATGCTATGCATAGCACCGTAGCCAACTCCTATATATATGTGTGTGTGTGTGTGTTTAGTACTCATATGACCAATTTTCTGGATTAGGCTGCCCAAATCCTGCTTAACTTAATTTGTGCTATGACTTCTTCTATATATATGTAAATTTAATACTCTTCCGCAACTGATCATGATCTAGTAAAGCACATTCTTCTATATATATTTGTTTTGACCTTGTCAATGGAAATTAGGGATTGAAGCTTCTCAAGGCTTCTCTGGAATCAAAGACTGTCCTTACTGATGTTTTCCTGAAGAAAAATCATGCATCTAATGCATAGCCAGTGTTGAATTTTAAGTCTGTGAGCTGTTAATGGTTTATTATTGTTATTATCATTCTGTAACGCTGATTAGAATGTGGTAACATTTTGTGTGGAACTTTAATTTGAGACTAATTTGTGATGTGGTTCAAGTTGGAATGAGCTTACTGTGAATCACATGTATGTTTTTGGTTGTTTTTCTAGTTAATTATTGTAATCCAGGGTATTCAATTCTGGTTTGCTCTTTAATGTTTTTTCACCTTTCTGCTACTGGTAGAAAATTACTAATTACTAGTTGTTTATAAATGTCATGAACTGTGTTCTTAAATTAAAGATATTTTGTCCATAAGTCGTAATAATTATAAGAGTAATTAGTTTTATGCATAATAGTTTTATATCGGAAATTTAAACACTTTTTTAAGGCTATATTATTCAAAATAAATTCAAACTTTTCAATAGCGTGTATGAACATTGAAAAGGAGTTATCAACATCTGAAATTCTTCTTATTGATTACTATATAAAAATTTCTGTATAAAAATTGTTCATAATAGGTAACAAATATAAGAGTAATTAGTTTTATGCATTTTAATATTGCATATTATCAATTTACTAGTTAGGGCCTTATTAAGGGTCAACAGTTTTAAAAGAAAGTATAAATACTTCCTTGGAGGCCCAAAATTAAAGCGGCCCAAAATTATTTCTTGAATCGAGTTTTCAATCGGGCCTTGCTGTCTGGGATCATGCGGTCATGCCTTTCGTTCGTTAGAAGTATTGAAAACCCTTGCGCTCCCATGTTTGATCTTAACTAATCAAATTCGATTTCTCTGATAAATCAGTTTTCTTTCTTTCTTTCTTTCTTTCTTTCGCTATAGGTTTTCTTCGTATAAAATTCGAGAAGCTTCCATGGCGTACTCCAGCATATTGGGCTTTCTCTTCGCGGCCGTTGTCTGGTGCACCGCCTACGCCGCCGCCGCCTTTTTGAGCTTCCTTTGATTCCATTCCACCCCCTCCCTTTTCCATTAATTCCAAAACTTACAGCATTCGTTTTTCTTCTTCCTCTAAGATCGAAACCTAGTTTCTCTCAATTGCTTAGCGATGGGATACGCACAACTCGTCATTGGCCCGGCAGGGAGTGGCAAGGTTTTAATTTTGTCTTATGCTTTGTTTTCTATTGCCTTTGCTTTCTCTAAAATTTAGGGTATAGATTTTAACAGAGCAGTTTTGACTTCATGCAGCGCACAAACTATAGAATCAAAACAACACTGTATATGGTTAGTGCGCTACATGAAGTATTTGTGCCTTGCACAATCTACCAAGGGTCTCTTTTGTTCAAAGATGAACAATTTTGATGCCTAAATACATCTGAAAAGCTTAGGTGAACTGACCTTGTTGTATGATTGTTTGTATATGTACTCTCAAAATTTGATTTAGGCCTTTTCTTGAAGTGTTTTTGTGTATAATTGGAAACCAGAAAATAAGGTACTTATTTGAAATTATAATCTGTATATATTCACACAAACCCTAGGATGCAATGGTTTAAGCCTTCCAATTGCTAAAGTGCAAAATTATAACATCTTTGGTGACTTTCTTTTGCAACAACTAATAACCCTCTCCGTGCTTTCTTTGTTTTTTTATCTTCTGATGTAAATTTTTTGTTTCAGTCAACATATTGCTCGAGTTTATACGATCACTGCGTGACTACTCGGAGAAGAATTGATATAGTCAATCTTGACCCGGCTGCTGAAAACTTCAACTACCCTGTCTCTATGGGTACTCTCTTGATTCAACACGATCTTTCATTATAAAATAAACATATGTCAGTCACTGGATTGTACCAACATATAGAACCCTAGTTTCCTTTCATTATAAAATAAAGTTGCTGTGCTGTTATGTACCAGCTCTCAATATTTTACTGGCAGAGCAATTTTCCTGGTACCTTCTATGAATACTTCCATGTTTTCCCTTCAGCTCATGCAAAATTTGCTGCTTAGTTGAGGTTCTGGAAAGATAATATTCTTTAATTGATGCTTAAAAAAGATAAATCATACAGTGATAACAGTAAACAATTAGGAAATCATGGCAGAATTCATAGAAGGTACCAGGATAAATGTATATAATATACTTATTTGAGGCTGCACATGCATAAAAGGTCCAGAAAAATGTATATAATATTCTAATTTGGTGCAGATATAAGAGAACTGATATGTTTGGATGATGCCATGGAAGAGCTTGGATTGGGACCAAATGGTGGCCTTATCTATTGCATGGAGTATCCTAATACACGAGATTATATTTTTTTCCCGATATCTCTCTTATTTTACTTTAATCTCTTGCAGCTGTTAAGTTTATTATGTGACTTTGTCTTGGTTCCTTAACAAATGTAAAGACACCTAGAAGAAAACTTGGATGATTGGTTGGAAGAAGAGCTTCAAAATTATTTGGACGACGACTATCTCGTCTTTGATTGCCCTGGTATATGTTTTTATTTTAGCTATGGTTATGAATTCTATATATAATTTTAGATTAAGAAAACCTGGTAATTGTATTCGAAATTGTGTTTCTTAACTGATTTTTTTTTTTTGTTTACCAGGTCAGATCGAGCTATTCACACATATACCGTTTCTGAAGAACTTTGTTAGCCATCTTCAACGCAGGAATTTCTCTGTCTGTGCAGTGTATCTACTCGATTCACAGGTTCGTGCATTTTTGTCAGATAGAGAGGGTGGGAGGCTATATTTGTGCATATTAGTTTTTATATGTATGTGTATATTTTTGCAGTTTGTGACTGATGTGTCAAAGTACATAAGTGGTTGCATGGCATGTCTTTCAGCCATGGTTCAGCTTGAACTGCCGCATGTAAACATCCTTTCGAAAATGGACCTCGTGTCTAACAAAAAGGAAGTTGAAGAGTAAGATAAATTCTATCTTTATATTTTTTTTTCCCTTTCTATTTTTCCATATAGTGTCGATTTTTGAAGCATTAAACTATGCATTTTCTTTGTAGATATCTCAATCCGGATGCGAGGTTTCTTGTATCGGAGTTGAATCAACATATGGCTCCTAAGTTTGCCAAATTGAACAAAGCTTTGGCTGAAGTGGTACAATTTCATAACTAACAATATCATAATCTGAAATTTTGTTGGGATCTTCAAATCATTGGTTAAAATGAAAGCATATCTCTGATTGTAAACTTGTTTCAAATGTCTTCTTCAGGTTGAGGAATACAGTATGGTGAATTTTATACCACTTGACTTAAGGAAGGAGAGCAGGTAATTTGATTATTCACTGTCATTATGTGTTCATTTACGTTTTATCATTATGTGTTCATTTACTTTTGTCTAGAGGAGGCTATGGTACTATCATAGCGCGGATTGGTCCGTACTATGAATCAATATCTCTGCTTCAAAGTCCAAACAGTAGATTTGAACAGTTCAACATGATATCCATATGAAAAATGTACTTGTAGATCAAATTTTACATTTTTTTACTTGTAGATCAAATTTTACTATTTTTTTATATAGGTAGTAAATCATTTGATCTAAAAATTCTGGACCATTCGAAAATATTGATTTTCTACCATCTAAAAAAATAGTAAAAATAATATAAAAAATGTTAAATTTATTTGTTGGTACATTTTCATATGGAGACCATGTTGAACCATCAACTATTTGAACTTGGAAATGAAAATACCAATCCATAGTACGGACTAATCCGCGCTATGCATACTATTATACATGGTTTGGAAACTCGGTCGAGTCTGAGTTGACTCGGCCGAGTCAACTCGGTATTGATCGTGTCCGATCTGAGATTCACCCGAGTCTCGCACCCATGCGATTTTTTCATCAAAACTCGGTTGAACAGTGTTTGACTCGGTCGAGTTATTCGATTTTTAAGCTGAGTCAGCTCGAGTCAGGCGAGTCTTTCGGTTATTTTACGTTTTTTTCCTGGCAGTTGTTATCTATGATTTCAAATAAAATAAAAAATCAAATATGCAAATATAATTGAACTAGAAAAAAACTTAACACATACCTTGTCAAGATAATCCTGTACTAAATTTGTGCTGTCAATGTAATCTTTTTTTTCTATGCATAAATTATAGCTAGCTTGCATAGAAGGTGTGTTTTTAATGTACGCTATATTATATTACATAATTAATGGATTATTTGATATAGTCTTTTGTCTACATAGTTTTCTTACAAATTATTTTTTTTTACCAATTTTTTCCTATATTTTGGCTGCAAAACAAGCTTTTCAAAAATATTCTGAGTTTCGATCCGATTCATCCGATTCCGATTCCACGGTCAAGTATCCGATTCCGAATTGCTTCTCGAGCTTTTTGGATTATAATATGCCTCACTCAATGCAATTATGAATTGCTTCTCGAGCTTCTTGGATTCACAATATGGGGTCCTTGATTTCTAGGTTTACAGATGCAGTGACAATGTATTTTGTATATTTGTTTTCATTTTATTTCATATTTGATTTTTTTTTTTTTTACAGCATACAATACATACTGTCAACAATAGACAGTTGCATACAGTACGGGGAAAATGCTGATGTGAAGATAAGGGATTTTGATCCAGAGGACGACGAGTAAGATAATATTAGGTCTCATGAAGTTTTATAATCTCCTGAAGTTTACATGGAGGATGAATTTTTTGTAGTGAATTTATTAGGTGTTAGAGGGGGAAAGGCTACTTGGTTTATATTAGTATAATTTCAGTTTCGGTTTTGGTAGCCAACCTTTTTCGTACCTGTAAATGTTGGAGGGGGAAAGGCTACATCCAATAATATATGTTGAAATTATGTTACTTTCTACTTGATCTGAATATACGCTGAATGTTGACTCAAAACAATGTTTGAGTTACATATGCCTTTACATGTTGAGGGCAAATTTTGACCGTGACAACTGATGTTGAAATCAACCGAAATTGCAAGTGTAAAAGGGCAGATGTGTTCTTCATCAATTAATTGGACCTATGGGTGCAATTTCAAATAGATTGGTCCTGATCAAAATTCAAAAGCCCAAAAGACTGATGACTGTTAACCTTTGAATTTTTTTGCCTTTTTAATTTTTTTCAATTTAAAATTTTGGAAGTATTCACTTTCCAAATTAGGAGGATTAATCTCTTGTGAAAAAAAAGTAAAAAAAAATGTCATTTTCATTATAATCATGATCACATTCATTGCGGGCATACAAAGAGAGAAAACCACCACACTGACAGCACTGAAAATTCAGCTGACAGCTGAGCACCCACATGGTGACTTTAGCACTGAAAATTCCACAGCACAGAGAAAATTTCACAGTTTAAATTAACTGACTTTTCTGAGATCTTTCTGAATCAATCGGT
>JAJGRW010001397.1:0-24374 GCA_025461045.1 Carex parvula | reverse complement strand
TGAATTCTATATATAATTTTAGATTAAGAAAACCTGGTAATTGTATTCGAAATTGTGTTTCTTAACTGATTTTTTTTTTGTTTACCAGGTCAGATCGAGCTATTCACACATATACCGTTTCTGAAGAACTTTGTTAGCCATCTTCAACGCAGGAATTTCTCTGTCTGTGCAGTGTATCTACTCGATTCACAGGTTCGTGCATTTTTGTCAGATAGAGAGGTCGGGAGGCTATATTTGTGCATATTAGTTTATATGTATGTGTATGTTTTTGCAGTTTGTGACTGATGTGTCAAAGTACATAAGTGGTTGCATGGCATGTCTTTCAGCCATGGTTCAGCTTGAACTGCCGCATGTAAACATCCTTTCGAAAATGGACCTCGCGTCTAACAAAAAGGAAGTTGAAGAGTAGGATAAATTCTATCTTTATATGTTTTTTTTTCCTTTTTATTTTGCCATAGTGTCGATTTTTGAAGCATTAAACTATGCATTTTCTTTGTAGATATCTCAATCCGGATGCGAGGTTTCTTGTATCGGAGTTGAATCAACATATGGCTCCTAAATTTGCCAAATTGAACAAAGCTTTGGCTGAAGTGGTACAATTTCATAATCTGAAATTTCATAACTAACAATTACAAATAACTAACAATTTCATAATCTGAAATTTTGTTGGGATCTTCAAATCATTGGTTAAAATGAAAGCATATCTGATTGTAAACTTGTTTCAAATGTCTTCTTCAGGTCGAGGAATACAGTATGGTGAATTTTATACCACTTGACTTAAGGAAGGAGAGCAGGTAATTTGATTATTCACTGTCATTACGTGTTCATTGACATTTTGTCATTATGTGTTCATTTACTTTTTGTCTAGAGGAGGCTATGGTACTATCATAGCGCGGATTGGTCCGTACTATGAATCAATATCTCCGCTTCAAAGTCCAAACAGTAGATTTGAACAGTTCAACATGATATCCATATGAAAAATGTACTTGTAGATCAAATTTTACATTTTTTACAACTTTTTACTATTTTTTTTATATAGGTAATAAATCATTTGATCTAAAAATTCTGGACCATTCGAAAATATTGATTTTTTACCTATCTAAAAAAATAGTAAAAAATAATATAAAAAATGTAAAATTTATTCTGCAGGTACATTTTCGTATGGAGATCATGTTGAACAATCTACTATTTGAACTTTGAAATGAAAATACCGATCCATAGTACGAACTAATCCGCGCTATGCATAGTATTATACATGGTTTGGAAACTTGGCCGAGTCAACTCGTATCGGTTGGGTACGATCCGAGTTTCACCTGAGTCTCGCGCCCATGCGATTTTTTCATCAAAACTCAGTTGAACAGTGTTTGACTCGGCCGAGTTGTTTGATTTTTAAGCCGAGTCAAGCCCGAGTCCTTCGGTTATTTTATGTTTTTTTCGTGGCAGTTGTTAATCTATGATTTCAAATAAAACAAAAATCAAATTATGCAAATATAATTTGAACTAGAAAAAACCTTAACACATACCTTGTCAAGATAATCATGCACTAAATTTATGCTGTCAATGTAATCTTGTTTTTCTATGCATAAATTATAGGTAGATTGCATAAAAGGTGTGTTCTATTTGTAATGCTTATATTATATTATATAATTAGTGGATTATTTGAATATAATTTTTTGTCTACATAGTTTTCTTACAAATTATTTTTTTTACCAATTTTTTCCTATATTTTGGTTGCAAAACAAGCTTCTGTAAAAAAAATCCGAGTTTCCGATCCGATTCTTCCGATTCCAAATTGGTTCTCGAGCTTTTTGGATTATAATATGCCTCACTCAATGCTTCAATGCAATTATGAATTGCTTCTCGAGCTTCTTGGATTCACAATATGGGGTCCTTGATTTCTACGTTTACAGATGCAGTGTTCATTTTATTTCATATTTGATTTTTTTTTTTTTTACAGCATACAATACATACTGTCAACAATAGACAGTTGCATACAGTACGGGGAAAATGCTGATGTGAAGATAAGGGATTTTGATCCAGAGGATGACGAGTAAGATAATTTTAGGTCTCATGAAGTTTTACATGGAGGATGAATTTTTTGTAGTGAATTTATTAGGTGTTGGAGGGGGGAAAGGCTACTTGGTTTATATTAGTATATTTTAGTTTCGGTTTTGGTAGCCAACCTTTTTCGTACCTGTAAATGCATTTCTACATCCTTAATATATGTTGAAATTATGTTACTTTCTACTTGATCTGAATATATGCTGAAAGTTGACTCAAAACAATGTTTGAGTTACATATGCTTTTACATGTTGAGGGCAAATTTTGACCGTGACAACTGATGTTGAAATTGCAAGTGTAAAAGGGCAGATGTGTTCTTGATCATTTAATTGGACCTGTGGGTGCAATTTCAAATAGATTGGTCCTGATCAAAATTTAAAAGCCCAAAAGACTAACCTTTGAATTTTTTTGCCTTTTTAATTTTTTTCACTTTAAAATGTTGGAAGTATTCACTTTCCAAATTAGGAAGATTAATCTCTTGTGAAAAAAAGTACAAAAAAAAATGTCATTTTACATTATAATCATGATCACATTCATTGTGGGGCATATAAGAGAGAAAACACCACAGCTGACAGCACTGAACATGGTGACTTTAGCACTGAAAATTCCACAGCACAGAGAAAATATCAAAGGGGACGAAAGGTAGCACCGTAGAAAATTCCACAGCACAGAGCCAACTTGACTTTTCTGAGATCTTTCTGGATCAATCGGTGTGATTGTGAATATCGAAGATGCTCTCAAAAGTGTGTGGCTTTCCTTTCGAGTAGGGGTGGCAACGAGCTGGCTCGATCCGAGTTAGATTTTAGCTCAGCTTGTTAATTTTGGACCGAGCTACAGCCGAGCGAGCTGAATCTAGGGCATCCGAGCTAAAATTTTAGCTAGAAATCTTGACAAGTCAGCTCAAGCTGGCTCACTGGGTTTGGTTGGATCTTATTTTAAAAAAGAAAATAAATTTTACAAACTTTTTGGATCGAGCTGAACCGAGCTAGATAGTATAAAATGTACACAAAATCATACAAATTCACAAATTAATGCTAACCGAGCTAGCTCGCGAGCTGACAAGCAAGCTAGGCCCTAGCTTGAACTCGTTAATTCTGGACCGAGCTGGTTCGTTAACAGCTCGGTCCATAACGAACAAGTTATTAGCGAGCGAGTCAGATGCGTGTCAAGATCGAGCCACGAGCTACGAGCTTTTTTGCCGCCCCTACTTTCGAGAGGAGCAAGTAAGAGCACAATGGAGCACTAACTTAACAGGTGTTATTTCCTTTTGGTAAAGCAGTCAATCCAGTAAGAAAGGCAATAACACCTGTTAAATTATCTATCTATTATTAATGGAACTACATTCAAAATAATATCTTCTACATCGTTTGATGTTAATTAAATTACAATTATTTTCTCGACTTGCTTCGGAAAATAATTTATTGATTTTTAAAATAAGATAATTTTATGAAAAGATTTTGTCTTGTTCGAAATTTTGACGCAAATAAACACATTTCTTGAACTCTAAACATGTGTACAACAAAAAATAATATTTTTTATAGAGAACACACAAATATAAAATATATGTTCCTTTTTAAAAGAGAATATGAAGAATAATAAAGCGGCCTGAAAGTGCGCACTAGTTAAAAAAGCGTAGAACAAAAATGTTTGCATCATTGCTGACCGGTTTTTGAAAAAGATCTCTCTCTCCTGTACCAGAATAACCTTCCCAGGTAGTGTGATTTCCAAATTATCACAGATTATCTTCTCAGTGCCAGATAATACATAGTAGCCTTATGCAAACAAGAAAAAAAAACAAGTTACCTTTTATGTGTATCTCCAGTGAAATTATCTATTGGTGAACATGTGCAGGTTAAGTCAAATGTGACATTGAAAACAATCATTACAGTTGAATAGTATGTTATAGACTTATAGTGGTGTTATTAGAGTAGAACTAGGGTGCTCTCCGAGTTCATCAAGTCCTTGATGAACTCAAGTCCAAAACTCATCGGATCGACTTCAAACGACGAATCTGACCGTTGAAACCCGTCTACCTTACGAGTGATGGGTCTACATACAAAAATTTTAAATTTTAAAATTAATTTTGTATAGAGTCAAGTGGTCAAAATTAGAAGGTTAATAAATTAATTTTAATGCATTCATTTTTTGACCTTTTTTGACCACTTGACTCTATGCAAAATTAATTTCAAAATTTAAAATTTTTGCATGTAGACGCATCACTCGTAAGGTAGACGGGTTTCAACGGTCGGATTCGTCGTTTAAAGCCGATCCGATGAGTTTTGGACTTGAGTTCACCAAGGGCTTGGTGAACTCGAGAGCACCCTAGATCTACTCGTGTTATTATTATTATTAAATCTGAGCCTCCAATTAAAAATGAGGCGTTTCAGATCAGATCACATGCCCACATGCTACTATAATTAGAGCTAAAATGGCGGGGACGAAATCGAATCGTGATTTAATTAGACTGCATAGATGATAGATCTATTAATAAAGCATAAATCATTTTTATTTTTATCACATTTTAGCATCAAATGCCTTACTAGACTAACATACACATTTAATTATACATGATATTTTCTTTTTCTTAAAGTGAGAAAACAGTAGAGAAAGACATCATTTTGTATAAAGTAAAATGCATAATGTGGAATTTTGGAATTTGAATTCAAATCTCTACAATTACAGAATGGAATTTTAACCAGTAGGCTACAAACACACATTAAGTGTTTTATGAGAGGAGTTAAATTATATAAAAACTTTTATGACAGTAAAATTTAATTAAATTTTAATATATATAATTTTCATTTTCTTTTTAGTTATAGAGGTGCTTAAGCACTTCTTGACTTGTGTTAAGATGTGCATATCAGATTCAGGTGTATATTGAGAGTATAATTGAAAGGTCAGTTTTAAATTGATTGGATACAACACCAATGATTTGATTTTTGAAATGACTTAATTAATGCAAATAAGATGGAAGTGGCCCAAATGAGCATGTACCAGCTGTACATAGGAAAGGTTTTTTATCATCAGAAACAAACAAACAAACAAATAAAAGAAAAGAGAAAGTAAAAGAGGAGAGATCTCTTAAATCAGCATTCAGCAAACAGGTATCAGGTACTGTCAAAGAATCCATATTGGGTTGTTTCCAACAGCTGTTTCCATAATACGGTTATTCATATCTATCACCATTTATATAGAGCACTGGAAAGAAGCTAACAGACAACCTAAAAATGGTGAGAAACTGAGAATAATTCCGGTGCAGATAGAATAAAAAAAACGTGCCGTGATCAAGTTAATTTTTTAGTGCCGTGTCGTGTTATGATTAAAATGTCGAGTGATGGTCACAGTACGCGAATGATCACGCCACGTGAGTCACGCCGTGATCAAATATGACTGTTTGGTCACGTTTAACTATTTTTTTTCATAATTTAGGTTTTATTCAAGATTCACCATTTGATTGAGATCTAACGGTACTAATTACATGTGACTACGTGTCGTGTCGTAACTAAATCTTTCACGTGAAGTGTCGTGCCAAATTTACGTAACCAACACGCATACCGTAACTGTACCGTTCCATGACGGAGCTAGCTCCGTAGTGCCATTTTTCCTACTCTAAGTGCAGATCTATTTGTAAATGCTGACGTGTGGGTCCCATCCCACGTCACAAACATAAAAGAATAACACGATTATCACTGTCAGTATCAGTATCAGGTAGTCAGCGGCTGTGAAACAGAAACAATTAATTGTAGAAAATTAGATTGAGGATCTCATGTCGATCGACTGATCATGTACTATACTTACGTACGCTATCTTTTGGTACCGTACATGGACATTTCTTTGATGTGGTGTTTGACCTACCAGTATTGCTGGTACCAAGTACCAACCATGTGGTGTGGTGGACCTGGATCCTATCCTAACTTGAGATACCTGTATTTCATTAATGGTCTTCTTCTATAACCACCATGTCCAGTCTATGTTTGAATGAACACTCCACGTGCTTCAGTTCCAAATTTTCTTTTAATTACTAAGTTGGGAAAGAACAGAAGTTCTGTTAGTTCCGTCTTATCAGATTTTCTGTGGCGATTTTCTGTGGCGAAGGCAAAGAATAAATCTAATAATAATGAACAGTAAATTCTTAACTTAAGTATTCACTAGAGATTCCAAGACATTAACTTTACTACTAGATAAAAAACCTAGTTTTTGACTATTAATGCATCATATATATATTTCTTAAAAGAGTTGGATTTCTTATGTTTACAATTAATCAAAAGTCTTATACAAATCTCATTATATTCTATATTTTACTATGAAGAAGCTAGGACTTGTACAATAAAATCAAGGTGTCCGGCTTAGGGCTGTAAATGAGCCGAGTTTGAGCGAGTTACCTCCAACTCGAACTCAGCTCATTTAATAAATGAGCGAGTCAACTCGAGTTGAGACGGTAATAACGAGCTGTAGAGCCAACTCGAACTCAGCTCGTTATCAACTTGAGTTGGCTCACAACTCGTTTATAAACTCGTTTAACCAGTTAAATACAACACAAATTATAAACGAGTTTGAGCTGAGTTTGAGCCGAGTTTGAGTTTGGTTATGGTTATTCTGGGATTTTTTGTGTCCAAACTGTGTAGCTTTATGTAACTCGAGTTATAAATGAACGAGTTGGGGTCAGCTCAAACTCAGCTCATTTATTAAACGAGTCAGCCAACTCGAGTTGGAACTAACTCGAGTTGTAAATGAGCGAGTTAGAGCGAGCTGTAAATGAGCGAGTTGCGAGTTCGAGCAATTTTGCCCAGCCCTAGTCCGGCTAGTATAATATCGTCATTTCAGTCTATATAACACCAAATTTAAAATCTATCGAATCGATTTCAAACGGTGAATTCAAAACCGTTCAAACCGATCTACTTCATTAGTTGTGCGTTTACATGCAAATTTTATAATTTTTCTAATTTATTTAGTATCAAGTTAAGCGGTCAAATGTGAGAGTTTTTTAGTACTAAAATAACTTGAAAAAATATATTTTTTTGTATGTAACGCATCACTCATAATGTAAATCGGTTTTAACGGCTTGAATTAGTCGTTTGAAGTATATTTAATAAATTTTAAAATTAGTGTCATATGATACTAATGTCATACTAGCCGGACTCAAAATCAAGAAAACCAAACCTTTTCTCAAACGAAAATTAAGTGAATTTTCGACCATAGCTTCTGAGTAACTTTTTACGTAGTTACGTGTAGAAAATATGCTTTTCTATGTTGTTATTAGCCTCACATAGAGTGGAAAAAACGTGCCGTGCCGTGCCATGCCGTGATTAAATTAATTTTTCACGTGCCGTGCCGTGACTAAAATGTCAAGGGGTGGTCACGGCACGCGAATGGTCACGCCGTGCCTAAACGTATCGTGACCATACGTGACTCGCGTGACCATTTAATCATAATTTATGTTAGTTTATTCAAGATTCACTATTAAATCAATATCTAATGGTCCTAATTACACGTGACTCGCGTGACTACGTGTCGTGCCGTGCCTAAATCTTTTACGTATCGTGTCATACCGTGCCAAAGTTTCAACAAATGAGCACGGCACGGGACACGCAAATCACAGCACATAACTGACACGCGTACCGTACCGTTCCGTAACGGAGCCGGTTAAAAAAGCAAATCTGCTACTCTCTCTATCTCTAGCCTCACAGATCTGCAACTCTCTCTCTCTCTTTATGCCTACATTTATGATTGAGGTAGATGAGATCCCACGTGTATAAATACAATTACACCATGGCACTAATTAATGCACTAATTAACTTTTTAAACAGCAACTTTTTTTTGTTTTATTATAGATCATGACAAATTAGAAAAGCAAAAAAGGAAAGGGAGCCTAGATTTTCAACAATTTGGTAGGTTTTATCCAATTATTTGGTCAGATCTGATTTGGACTTTTTTTTATTTCAAATGGACGGTCAGGATTCGGAATTCGTATTCTCTGCATTAACTCAAAAAATAATGAATCGTACAATCTGTTTTAAGATCCGTGCAGACTAGATTCATACTAATAATAAAGAGCCCTGCATTATAGGCTAAAACCAAATTGGCTCCGTTTAAAATCAGACAACCAAGATGAATTAACTAAAAAAATAAAAGAAAACAACAATAAACCTCTTCTGTGCGCCTCTCAAACAATAGCAGATTACCAAAATAAAAAAAAAATAAAGAAATCATACAAGTCAGTATGGGAGTTGATGAAAAGTATCCTCTCAGGTACCGTAAAAGTTTTCCCTCACTTTACGGTTTGAGATTAACTCCTACAAGCTTTGAGATTCGTGCAAATGAAAAAGAACGGTGTAGATTCACTAATTCTAAAAGATTCTCTATTACGGTACCGGGGAGGATCTGAATTCGGGAGTTGGGAGCTTGGATGGCCATGCCAGATCATTGTTAAATAATTCACAAATGCTGATGTATCATTTGTAATTTTAATTAATTGCTTGTTAAATTAGCAATTTTTGTAAGTGACAATTAATTTTTTTTGTCATGTCAGCAAAATTGAAATTGTAGGAATTGAAACTTTTTGAAATTAATTAATGTGAAGAAAATGCTAAAATGCTAATGTGATAAATAAACAATTTAAATTTTATAATTGTAGAAATCATAACATTGATATAATTTATTTGGAGATTTCTAAAGTTCCTTCTGGTGCATCAAATTACAGTATTCTTATCTTTATTTATAAATTATTATTCAAATTACTAAAAATTAAAGAATTGCATGAACTTACTAAATCATTATTACAATAAGATAATTATGTATTTGTTTATTGTGGTTTTACATTGCCATCCTGTTGAGACAAAAATTGGACAGTACAACATTCGTGGCCAGGTGGATTAATTATTACTTATTAATTTTAATGGTGATTGTGATATCTACAGTCCTTTAATTTGCTTGTACAGTACATTATAATATCTTGTTATTATTTAATATCAGAGACTATCTAAGAGTATCTACATCTCTGGTACTATTAGAGTTTCTAATACGTGAAAGTTTCTAATCTAGTTTCAGGAATGTAGGAGAGTTTCTTATTTATAAACTATGCAGTAAAGTATCTTATTAAGAAACTGTTTATAAACTATCAAATGGTTGGCTTAAATTTTTTCTGTTTTTTAATTTGTTACTAACATGGCTTAATAGAAACTTTAAAATTAATTTCAGGGATGTGAGAGTTAGAAATTTTAAAGATCTCAATTTCTAAAAAGAAATTAACAGTTATTTAGAAACTCATTTGAGTTGCTGGGATGTAGATGCTCTTAGCTGTCACTAATCAGTAATCAGTGTTCTCTGGCTTCGTTGAATTTTGTAATCCTTATTTGCTTAACGGAGATAGAACAAAACGGATCCCTCAACATTAATTAACAAATTATGATGAGATTTAATCATACGGTACTCGGTGACATGCAATTGCAAACAATGATCTGGCACACATGCGCTTAGAGTGGGAAAAATGGCACGCCGGAGCCGGTTCCGTCACGGAACTGCACGGAACGGCACGGCATGCGTGTCAGTTACGTGCCGTGACTCGCGTGTCCCGTGCCGTGACCATTCGCGTGCCGTGCTCATCTTTTGAAACTTTGGCACGGCACGTGAAAAATTTAGTCACGGCACGACACGTAGTCACGCGAGTCACGTGTAATTAGGAGCCGGTAGTCACGCGAGTCACGCGAGTCACGTGTAATTAGGTCACGTGAGTCACGCGAGTCACGGCACGTTTAGGCACGGCGTGACTCACGTGGCGTGACCATTCGCGTGCCGTGACCACCCATTGACATTTTGGTCACGGCACGAAACGACACGTGAAAAATTAACTTAGTCACGGCACGGCACGGCACGAGACCAAAGTCACGGCACGGCACGTTTTTTCCACTCTACATGCGCTTGTGTGATTCATTTTTTTTTTTTTTTGAGTGCTAATTTGCTCTTGTTTGAGAGGCGCACATGTTAATTCATAATATTAGACATGAAGCGAAGTGGTTTTCTTTAAATATATATATATATACAGAGAGGGGGTTGGCTAATATTAAAACTTTTGTTTCAGAGCTGTGGTGTAACCAATTGGTTTTCTAATTTTCAAAGTCCAAACGGTTGATTCAAACCGTTAGATGTGATTATATATTAAAAATTAAGTGAATTTTCGGCCGTAGCTTCTAAGATCTGCTACTCTCTATATATTTAGGGCCTGTTCGGCACTAACTCGGAAATAGGCATGAACATAGAATCAGAAAATTTTTGAACTAAATTTTACTGTACATGTGGGGAAAAAAAATTCAGTTTATGTGAATTTTTTTTTTCCCCACGGCAACAGAAGTTGGCCGAACAGGCCATTAGTCTTTATGCACCACATTTATGATTGGGGAGAAATTTGGAGTTCGACGGGTTCGCTCACCGTCCAATCTGCTTTAGAATTCGCGCCCGCAACTTTTACATCTGCTTTAATTCGTGCGCACGAATTTTAAAGTGAATCGGACGGTCCTGAAACTCATCGGACCCAAGCCTTTCTCTTATGATTGAGGTAGATGAGATCCCACGTGTATATTACTATATTAGACATGAAGCGAAGTGGTAAAAGAGCTTCCTAGATCTGTTGTATATTGTTGCCTTTTTGTTGTCTTATGTCCGATTCTGATCAAGCCACGTGATTGCTGTCTCCAGTCTCCGTGAACAAAGGACCACGGTCAGCAACAGCAACAGAAGTACAGAACCCTTATCATCCCTGAAACCCCACCATTTTCAGAATTTTTTTTATAAACCATAATTCAAGAAAATTATTTTTATGAAACTAACACGATTATTTTTTTTATAAAAACTATACGGACCGAAATTGCATTTCGGTCCATTATTTTTTTTATTCCAGACCGAAATGACATTTTGATCCGCACTGGTTAACAAGTTTTCATATCAGCCGCCACAGAAAATCTATTTTGGATAGCAAGTCCTAAAAAAAAAAAATCGGTTCTTATGATTTTTGTACAAAAAAGATAATCATGTTGGTTTCATATTTTTTTTAATTATGGTTTATAAAATAATTTCACGGTGCGTGCATAAATCAAATATCACGTTTTAAAACTATTTCGTAGACCATGTCCAGTCAATTGACAGGTCCTCCCTAAAACTCAAGTCTCTTGTCGTGTCTCACCCTCACTCTCTGTCACTCTTACTTCTTTTCCTCTACTTCTCAAATAAGTCTTTTCTCTGAGCTGAATTGTTGATAGAAAGAAAAAGAAACATGACAATGGCGAGACAAAGGAATCCTTCAGGTATACTATGAAGTGGGGTAGGACAGTATAAGCATTTTGGTGGTCTTTAAAAGAAAAAAAAAGGCTAGATGAACGATGGGGTGGAAATTGGAGGGAAATAGCAGGAGGAAGCAGTTTAGGGAAGTAAAGTGGGTCGTGGGTCCATATAACAAGATGTTCTTGTGAGAAGAAGATCTCACTCCAACTGTAACTGCAAATTATCCGAAAAAAAAAAGATTTTCCAACTACAACAGACGCATTTGACCTTTCCAAGGACTTCTCTGTCTGACGAATTCGTGAAGACAAAAGAGAGAAAAACAGAGTCTAGACGAAGAGAGAGAACGATAGACGGATGAAGGAAAAAGTGAGAGAAACGACTAATGAGGAGAATGAAATTGAGAAGAACAAGAGGGTCAGGAAGGTGATAGACAGAAAGAAGGAGGAGAAGAAGGAGAGGAAGTGGGAGAGGGAAAATGACAGGATGAAAAATGAATGCTTCATGCAGGGGAGCATGGAGCGCAACACTATTGCCACCGCCAGACAGAAGGCTGTGGAAAACAGCGAAAAAAAAAGTTGAACAACAAAGGCGGTGGGTATGGATTTGAGAAGAAGAGGTCGAACGGGGAGGAGGAGAAGAAGGAGAGCGAGGGGGAGAGGAAGGCATGCCATGATAGAGAGAAGGCGATGTGGGTCATGGCATATGCTCTAGAGAGAACTTTCCAGAAGGTTAAGGCTGAGAACAAGCGAGAACGACCCGAGCGCAACACTACTGCCACCGCCAGACAGAAGGTTGTGGAAAATAGCGAAAAAGAAAAGTTAAACACAGAGGCGGTGGGAATGGATTTGAGAAGAAGAGGTCGAACGGTGAGGAGAAGAAGAAGGAGAGGGAGGGAGAGAGGACCGCCCAACTTGTGAGAGATACTTTAGAAATTCTTGACTTCTAATTTTTTTTCTAATTGTAATTTGTAAGATACTATGATTATTTTTTTTTTATAAACCATAATTAAAAAAAATATTTTTACGAACCAACATGATTATTTTTTTTTACAAAAATCATAAGAACCGAAATGGCATTTCGGTCCGTACTGGTTTATTTTAAAGTATTTATTTTTTTCGGTCCCGCTGAATTTATTTTTTTCTAACCCGACAGCAAGCCCTAAAATAAAAAATAAAAAATTCGGACCAAAATGCCATTTCGGTCCCGGCTAAAAAAACTCTGGACCGAAATGGCATCTCGGTCCATGGGTGTTACACCAATGACTACACCTGTTTCTTCTGAAAACTTGTGAAATCGGTACATACCGAAACGCCATTTTGGTTCGGAAAAAAAAAATAGTGGGCCGAAATGGCTTTTCAGTTCTTATGGTTTTGTAAAAAAATGACTCCCGATCCTCTTAAATAACTCAAAATTTTGACTTTACATCTGAACCGTCAGATTTGTTTAGGCACATATTAAAGAGGATTCGGGTTCTGATCGGACGGTACGAATCTAAACTCAAAATTTGAGTTACTTTAGTTAATATGAATTCTCATCCCATGTGTGACTCGTGGGTTCCTGAACTCCCACTTTTATTGTACGGAATCATTGAATGCTTTTTTTTTTTCATCGAATCTTGACCGTCTAGTTTGAAATAAAAAAAGTCCAAATCAGATCTGACCAAATAATTGATAAACCTACCACATTATTCAAAATGTAGGCTCCCTTCCATTTTTGTTTTTCTAATTTGTCATGATCTAGAAAAAATAAAAAAAAGTTGTTGTTAAAGAAGTGAAATAGTGCCATGCTGTAATTGGAGTAGAACTAGGGTGTTCTTAAGTTCACCAAGTCTCTTTCTGAGTTTAATTCAAAAATATATTTAATTGACTTCAAACGATGCATTCAAATTGTTGAAACTGATCTACTTCACGAGTGATGTGTTTATGTCAAATTTATAAATTTTTGAACTAATTTAATATAAAGTCAATCGGTTAAATAAAATGATTTATAAGATAATTTTAATGTGTTCATTTTTCATCATTTTTTACAGCTTGATTTTATATTAAATTAGTTTGAAAATTTATAATATTGACATGTAAACTCATCACTCGTAAAGTAGATCGGTTTCAACAGTTTGGATGTGTCGCTTGAAACTAATTCAATGGATTTTTGAGTTGAGCTCACAAAGAGGCTTAGTGAGCTTGAGAACACCCTAGTTCTACTCCAGTAATTGTATTTATACACGTGGGATCTACCTCAATCTAATTAATTAATCTTAAATTTTTGTACTAATAAACTGTAAACCTAAATCTTAAAACCTAAATTCTAAATCTATTTAAACTACTACCAAAATAAAATTAAAATGAAAAGAGAAGAAGAAACTTATCCAAAGTCGAAAGGATTAAACACACAAATGAAATTGCAATTTTTCTCTCTCTCTCTTGTGTGTGTTTTTATAAGCAAACATGTCCGTCATTTGAAACCGCGATCAATCAATTTGTCTCCGCAGTTTCAAACTACAATCGTTTCAAAAATGAAATTTATCAGAAATCGTAGTTATTTGGTTTATTTTTTTTAATGGTAAAAATAAAAAAAATCAGTATTTTGTATTTTGATGAAAAAGTAGATGTTCTGAATGAATTGTTGAGTTAATAGGAGTTAATTCTTTATTCTGCTATTAAATTGAAATATTAGTCAATATAACAAATGAGGACTCAGATTCTCATGTTTCATCAAAAAAAAAAAAATATTTGAATATTAGGTTAGCAACTGTTCTGAATTTTGAGTTAACTCTCTGTTTTCGTTAATCCCACTTTCAATCCAAACACAATGTGTGCATGAACTTGTGATGTCGGTGACGAGAACGGAGTACATCAGACCTACTTTTTAGGTTCAACGAGTATGGTAACTGTCCGATCTAATTTAAGATTTGTGCGCACGAAAATTAAAACAAACATGCACGAAGTTTAAAACATTATGCACGAATTTTAAAATAAATCAACGGTGATTAAATTCATCTGAGCTAGAGTAGATCCGATACCCCTCGGACCTACTCTCAAGTGATCGGCGATAGTCATGTTTGGTAATTTACTCTTGTTTGATAATTGATAGTCATGTTTGATAGGCGCACCTGTTTATGTTAAAGTCATTATATTAGACATGATGCGAAAGTGGTACTGTGGTAGAAGAGGTCGCCAGATCTCTATATGTTGCCTTTTGTCTTTTCGTGTCTGATCAAGGCATCAAGCCACGTGATTGCTGTCTCCGTAAACAAAGGACTACGGTGAACAACAGAGCTCCTATAATCAGATTTTTTTTAAAAACAGTAATTAAAATAATAAAAGTTAAAGAAACGACATGGTTGCAGAGTTTGTTATAAAAACAGTAAAAACCGAATAGCCTATTCGGTTAAGTTTTTTTTGCTTCACCGAATAGGCTATTCGGTTAAGCAGTCGGTTTTAGCAGTCGGTTTTAACAGATGTTGTGGGAACATGGCCACAGAAGATCCATTTTACAGGCTTAACCGAATTGGCTATTCGGTTTGGTGTTTTTTTGGGCTTAACCGAAATGCCTATTCGGTTTAGGTTTTTTTTTTTTTTTTTTTAGAGACTAAGATTATTTGACTAAAAATAAAGAAATCTAATACTGAAAATTTGAATGTTTTATTTAAATTATTTGACTTCTTTTGATATATAATTAGCATATTTATACTAATTAAGTTAAACTATGTTGAATTACACTATATTAAGTTAATTACGCTAAATTACATATGAATAGAGACGATATCTTCACTGAAAAGGCGAAAAAACGATGCGAAACTTCAAACAATTATAAAACGGCGCTCGAGTGTCCGATTTCAGCAAATGACCACTTTTCGGAAAGCTTGCGAAAATGCGCATGCATTCGTGCCTGCTATGCCGGATTTCAAAATTCAAAATCGCCAAAAAATAAAGGGAAGAGCCTCAAAACTTGAGTTGAAGTTTCCCGATTAAGATTTTCGTTTCTATCATTCAATCCAAATAGCTCAGTAAATTAGTTACATAATGAACTTGCAGATTACCAATTTTTACTATTTTTGGAATTTTTTTACTATTTTTATGATTCATGAAAGATGGACATAATCGGGTCTATTTTAGCGTAATTACCGTATTTCAGCGTAATTAGCGAAGTTATTGTAATTTAGCGTAATTTAACGTAATTTAGTGTAATTCAACATAATATAGTGTAATTCAACATAATTTCTATTTAGTGTTTTTTTATTTTGCTAATATAAATCAAAAGAAGTAATTTAACAATAATTTAAATCAAATTTTCAGTCTTAAATTTCTTTATTTTGCTTTTCTTGGTGTTATTACAAAAAAAAAAACAAAAAACCTAAACCGAATAGCCTATCGGTTTAGGGGTGTTACACGACAGATCACATACTCCGCGGGTCAAAATTCGGTTTAACCGAATAGGCTATTCGGTGAAGCAAAAAAAAACCCCTTAACCGAATAGCTTATTCGATTTTTGCTGTTTTTATAACAAACTCAGCAATCATGTCGTTTCTTTACTTTTATTATTTTAATTACTCGTTTTTAAAAAAAAATCCCCTGTAATCCCTGAAACCCCATCAAGTGAGAATCCCTCAAGTACCTGATCGTGTAGAATACGCAACCCGACCGAATCAAAATCAATTCTGAGTAGAACTAAGCAGTGTTTTAATATTCACTTGAGGGCATCGGACCTACTCTGGTTCGATGGGTTTAATCACCGTCGATTTTCTTTAAGATTCATGCAGAATGCTTTAAATCGTGCATATTTGTTTCAATGTTCGTGCGCACAAATCTTAAATTAGATCGGACGGTCATCGTGCTCGTTGAACCTAAAAGTAGGTCCGATGGGCATCGGACCTACTCCGTTCTCTTTAATATTCGGTTCTCATGCGGTATTCGGAAGGCCACCGCATACCGCATATACGGTATGCAGCCGAATATGCGGATTTTCTTATTCGGATTTTCTTATTCGGATTTATATATGCGGATTTTTTATTAATATTTAATCTTACAGTACTTAAATACAATAAGGCAGGATGTAGATAGGTTATAAAAGACTTCTGAGTGGACGTTTGAAGAGAACACCTACCTGGCGGGTCGGAACTCATTTAATGGGTTATGGATTCGGATCCGAAACTCTTTTAATGAGTTTCGAATGTTTTTTTAATTTTTTTTAAAGCATTGATTTAATATTCGGTACGAATAGTTATTTTCTATTCGGCCGGACACTAAACAAGAATATACGACTGTATATTCACCGAATATAACCGAATTTTAAAACACTGGAACTAAGGGTGTTCCTGAAACTCAATTCTAAAATCTATCGAATTGGCTTAAAATGACGAATACAAACCGTTGAAATTCTTCTACCTTATGAGTGATGCATCTATATGTGAAAATTTTAAAATTTCGAATTAATTTAATATAAAGTTAAGTAGTCAAAATTAGAAGGTTATAAATTAATTTTAATGCATTCATTTTTTGAGCGCTTTTTGACCCGACATTTTTATTAATATCCAAAGTTTAATAGAAATTATTAATTATGCCCATATTTCCAAACTTTTGCTAAAATGTCCAAGCCGGCCAGAAAATGGCCGGCTTAGGTACCCAGTAAACCGGCCATTTTCTGGCCGACTTACTCCATTTTTTTTTTTAGAGAGAGACACTATGAAGATCAAAATATTGAAATCTAACATTGAAAATTTGAATTTTTTTGTTTAAATTATTTGTTATATTACTTCTTTTGATATATAATTAGCATATTTATACTAAAATACGATAGATTAATTGAAATTATGTTGAATAACACTATATTATGTTAAATTACACTAAATTGCATTACATTACGCTAAAATACGGTAAATTACGCTAAATTACAAATGAATATGGACGATATCTTCACTGAAAAGGCGAAAAACGACGATGAAACTTCAAATGGTCATAAAACGGCGCTCGAGTGTCTAATTTCAGCAAATGACCACTTTTCGGAAAGCTTGCGAAAATGCGCATGTATCCGTGCCAACGATGCTAGATTCCAAAATTCAGAATCTCCATAAAACAAAGGGAAGAGCCTCAAAACTTGAGCTGAAGTTTCCGATTAAGATTTCATTTCTATTATTCAATCCAAGTAGCTCAGTAAATTAGTTACATAATGAACTTGTAAAATACCAATTTTTACTATTTTTGGAATTTTTTTTACTATTTTTTATGATTCATGAAAGATGAGTAAAATCAATCTACTATAGCGTAATTTTGTGTAGTTCAGCGTAATTTACCGTATTTCAGCATAATTAGCGAAGTTATTGTAATTTAACGTAATTTAGTATAATTGAACATAATTTATTGTAATATAGTGTAATTCAACATAATTTCAAGTAATCTAGCGTATTTTAGTATAAATATGCTAATTATATATCAAAAGAAGTAATATACAAATAATTTAAACAAAAATTTCAAATTTTCAGAGTTAGGTTTCAATATTTTGATCTTCATAGTGTTACTCCACAAAAAAAAAGCCGGCCAGAAAATTTTTAGCAAAAGTTTGGGAATCTGGACATAATTAATAATTTCTATTAAACTTTGGATATTAATAACAATGTCGGCTTTTTGACCACTTACTCTATACAAAATTAATTTAAAATATTAAAATTTTCACATGTATGCACATCACTCGTAAGGTAGAAGAATTTCAACAGTTCGAATTCGTCGTTTGAATCCAATCCAATAGATTTTAGAGTTGAGTTTTACAAAAATGTTTGGTGAATTTAAGACCATCTTAGTTCTATCAATTCTATAACTCTGTTCCTCTTTGAAAAATAGGTGTTCGCTTTCAGATTCGTGTCAGATTAAAACGAATGACTCAGATTTCATTCTACATGGTTAAGTATTGGACTGGTTCTGAATTCAAACGGCACCATCCTCATGGGCAATAATGGGTTTGTTCAGCACTCCCAGCCGGATTCGTATCCTTCCAGGTACCCGACTAAAATGGACGGCCCAGATTTACTCTCAACCAGTGACTACTCGGGATGGCGTAGGGGCAATATTATTTGTGCTTTGAGATTCGTGCCAACTTAAACATATGGGCTGAGAGTAAATCTTGGCCGTCGTCAAGTTCAGTCAGGTATTGGGAGGATACCAATTCCTCCCAGACCCAGCCCACTTTTATTGCAAGGGATCATTGAATTCTTTTATATAATCCTGACCGTTCATTTGAAACATACAAAAAAAAAGTCCAAATCAGATCTGACCAAATAATTGGATAAACCTACCAAATTGTTGAAAAATCTAAGCTCCGTTCCCTTTTTGCTTTTTATAAACGCGTGGTTGGATAACTTTTGTTTTCTAATCTGTCATGATCTAGGAAAATCTAGAAGTTGCTGTTAAAGAAGTGAAACAGTGCCACGGTGTAATTGTATTTACACATGTGGAATCCACCTCACTCATAAATGTAGTGCATAAAGACAAAAAATAAAAGATAAGAGAGTAACAGATCTGTAGAGTAGTGATTAATCGTGTCAATCTGTTTTATGTTTGTGGGACCCACACGTCAGGAATCTGCTGTGCCGTTGCCATTGCTCATTATTTGGGCACTTCCATCTTACTTTGCTTTAATTCATTTAAAAAATCAAATCATTGGAAGGGTGCAAACGGATCGTAATAATGTCAGATCCGTTTTCGAAATTAAATACCGATATTCAATATCTGAATATCTGTGCAAATACTGATACGGATATGGTTTTAAATTTTAATTATCTGTATTCAAATAGTAGATATATACTATATAATTTAATATATATTATGAAAATATTTATGTATATATTTACGGATATCCGATATTCGATCCGTATCCGTACGTAACCGTCTAATATCCGATCCGTATCCGTATTCGAAAAATAAAAGCGAATACGAATATAATTTTATCACTATCCGATCCGTATCCGATCCGTTTGCACCCCTATCATTGGTGCTGTATGATGTACTTTTTTTTCTTTTTCTTTTTTTTCTACTTGTTGTTTTTTGTTCTTACATTGCCATCCTGTTGGGATTTTTTTTAAAAACAGTAATTAAAATAATGAATGTTAAAGAACCAGCATGATTTCCGAGTTTGTTACAAAAACAGTAAAAACCGAATAAGCTATTCGGTTAAGGGTTTTTTTTTTGCTTCATCGAATAGCCTATTCGGTTTATAGGATTTTAACTTGGGTTGTAGGATACGATGCCACAGAAAATCTATTAAATCCATTTTATAGGCTTAACCGAATAGGGTTTGGTGTTTTTTTGGACTTAACCGAATAGCCTACTCGGTTTTTTTATTTATTTATTTATTTAGAGACTAAGAATAACAAAATAAAGAAATCTATACTGAAAATTTAAATTGTTTATTTAAATTATTGACTTCTTTGATGTATAATTAGCATATTTATACTAAAATACGCTAAATTATTTGAAATTATGTTGAATACACTATATTAAGTTAAATTACACTAAATTACATTATATTACGTTAAAATACGGTTAATTACATATGAATAGGGACGATATCTTCACTGGAAAGGCGAAAAAACGACGGCGAAACTTCAAACGGTCATAAAACGACGCTCGAGTGTCTGATTTCAGCAAATGACCACTTTTCGGAAAGCTTGCGAAAATACGCATGCGTCCGTGCCTACGATGCCGAATTCCAAATTCAGAATCACCAAAAAATAAAGAGAAGAGCCTCAAAACTTGAGTTGAAGTTTCCGATTAAGATTTTCGTGTTTATATTATTCAATCCAAGTAGCTCAGTAAATTAGTTACATAATGAACTTGTAGAATACCAGTTTTTACTATTTTCAGAATTTTTTTACTATTTTTTATGATTCATGAAAGATGGCACATAATCGGTCTATTTTAGCGTAATTTTCGGTATTTCAGCATAATTAGCGGAGTTATTGTAATTTAGCGTAATTTAGTGTAATTCAACATAAATTCAAATATTTAGTGTTTTTTTTATTTTTTTGCTAATTATAAATCAAAAGAAGTAATCTAACAAATAATTTAAACAAAAAATTAAAATTTTCAGTGTTAGATTTCTTTATTTTGCTCTTCTTGGTGTCAAAAAAAAAAAAAAAAACCCCTAAACCGAATAGCCTATTCGGTTTAGGCTAAAAAAATCCCTAAACCGAATAGCCATCTCGGTTTAGGGGGTGTTACACGAAAGATTACACAATTCGGGAATTTGTTTTTGTGAAAATAGGGTAAACCGAATAGGCTATTCGATGAAGGAAAAAAAAAACCCCTTAACCGAATAGCCTATTCAGTTTTTGCTGTTTTTGTAACAAACTCTGTAATCATGCTGGTTCTTTAACATTCATTATTTTTATTACTGTTTATAAAAAAAATCCATCCTGTTGAGACAAGAATTGGACAGTACAATATTGGTGGCCAATGGTTCTATTAATACCTACTTCTACATTGTCGCCAATGGTTCTATTAATACCTACTTCTACAATATTGGTGGCCAATGGTTCTATTAATACCTACTTCTACAATATGTCTAATTGATAGGATGCTTGACTTGTCATTATTTAATATCAGACGTTAGCTGTCCCTAATCAGTAATCAGTGTCCTCTGGCTTCGTTGAATTTTTATGAGAGATTTAATTTTATGATAATAAGTCACCTCATTATGAAAATTTCAATATCAAATAAAAATTTCGATTAAAAGTCACCTCATTTAATTTGCGTTGAAGCTAGTTACGTAGCAAATAATAAGTTTATTTTTAAATTTTGGACATAGTAAAATGTAAGATGTTATATCTGTAAGAGAAAAGATCAAATAGACAGAGATTATCTTGACAATAAATTTTCAAATAAATTCAATTGAAATTAAAAATAGAAATGTAAATTTATAGGCATATTATTAAACACAAGGATACTCTAATCAAATTTTATATAATTTAAGTGTTGTTTGATGGTATGACAAGAATTGTTAAATTCAAGTCACTCAATCTCAACCTCATAATTTAAGTACTTTTGACGATTTTAAATTTAAACTTTATTTTTTAATTTTGTCAAAATTGTTAAAATAAATTGTTCTCAAATTAATTTACTCTATGTAAATGGGGGTCGTTACACTGATAGAAAATAGGTCAATTGGCTCTAAAAAAATTCTGATGCGCTGTGTTTTAGATAAAAATATTACAAGTATGTTTGTTTGACCTAAATATTCTTGATAATTTTTTAGGCTAATCCTTATATTTTGTTTTGGTAAAAAATAAAAGCCAGCATATATATATAGAGAGAGAGGGAGAGAGAGAGAGAGAGAGAGAGTGTGGCTAATATCAAAACGTTTGCACCAAGCCCCTCGTGCAACCAAGTCGTTTTCGGATTTTCAAAGTCCAAACGGTCAATCCGAACCGTTAGATGTTCAATATATATTAAAATCTGCTTGGAGACCAAATTTTACATTTTTTGGAATTTTTTTACTATTTATTAAGCCACTTCGAAATTTGCTGATCCGGATGAACAGTAAAAACAGTGCAATTAAATTCTGGACCATGTGATCAGTAATTTTCAAAGTGGCTTAATAAATAGTAAAAAAATTCCAAAAAATGTAAAATTTGGTCTCGAAGCAGATTTTAGTATAGAGATCACATCTACGGATCAGATCGACCATTTGGACTTTGAAAATCCAAAAACAATTTGGTTGCACGAGAGGCTTGGTGCAAACGTTTTGATATTAGCCACTATATATATATATATATATATATATAATATATAGGATATATATATAGGACAGTGCTACGGTGCTATGCATATATAAGGGCCCCTCCGTGCTACGGCTCCTTTTTGAGTTTTCAAAATTCTAACCGGTCGATCCGAACCGTTCAACATGATCTCCATATGAATATGTACTTGCAAAACCAAATTTTAACATTTTTTAGAATTGTTTACTATTTATTAAGCCACTTTTAAAATCACTGATTCCAATGGTCCAGAAAAATTTACTGTTGTGTACAAATTAGTGTTTTTTCAAGTGGCTTAATAAATAGTAAAAAAATTCTAAAAATGTAAAATTTGGTTTGCAAGTACATATTCATATGGAAATCATGTTGAATGGTTCGGATCGACCGTTAGGATTTTAAAAACTCAAAAAGTGAGCCGTAGCACGGAGGGCCCTTATATACGCGTAGCATATTAGCAAAATCCTATATATATATATACATATAGAGAGAGAGAGAGAGAGAGAGAGAGAGAGAGAGAGCGCAAAGCTAGGGTGTGATGTGCTCACCAAGAGGGTTTGATGAGCACAACTCCAAAAGTATATCGGATCGGCTTGAAACGGCCAATTCGAACAGTTGAAATTCATGTACTTCATGAGTGATGCATGTACATGCAAAATTTTGAAAGTTTTGAATTTATTTGTTACAAGATCAAGCGGTCAAAGAATGATGAAAAATGAATATATAAAACAACTTATAAAACAACTTATAAATTGTTCATTTCTTTGACCGCTTTTTTGACCTTATAGCAAATAAATTCGAAACTTTTAAAATTTTGTATGTACATGCATCACTTATGAAGTACATGATTTCAACGTTTTAGATTCGTCGTTTGAAGCCGATCCGATATACTTTTGGAGTTGTGCTCACCAATTCCTCTTGATGAACATCACACTCTAGCTTTGCTCTCTCTCTCTCTCTATATATATATATATTGACATATGTAGTTTAAAATTTGGTCTCCACCATGTATGTAAATTGTTTTCATCATTTTAAATCTGCAATTCAGAACAACAATACGGTATTGTTTAAATAAAGAGTAGGGTTCAAATGCCTCTATTTTTTGTGTCCCCATCATGTTTTAATTTTTAAAAACTTTAATAACTCAAAATTTAAATTATAAATATCAAAATAGAACCGATAAATGTGATCTATGTTATTTTATATATGTGCTCATCAGGACGCGTTAGCTAGACACGACATGACACAACTAGTATTTTTCACTCTAGTTTATTACACTTAAAGCAAATAAATTATGGGGCCAATACAAATTACAATTCTAGGGACCTATTGGGAAAATATATCCAATTTTGAAAGGCATGTTTACATGGATTAGTCCAAAATCCAGCTAATCCACATGCGTATTTCGTTGACTGTCTTCTCCAAATTGGAAAGCAGCAAGGCTGCAAGTGCAACCCCTTGAATTTGACCAAATTGATTTTATTAACGATCGCCTCTTGTGCCAGATCACGTGGGATATCATATCATGTCATTTCATATATAAAAGTACATGCCATGTAAGAAGATGCTCTCGGTGACGTGAAAACCATGTAAATATAAAGGGCGAATTTCATGTATACCCCTCAAAAATGTGAAATTACGTATTCAACCTTTAAAGTTCCTAATATCATATTTTATTCTTTAAACTTCCAACACTAACAAATTTACTCATTTATTATCTTTTCTATAAAACTCATTTTAAATTTATGAAGTGTCCACTTTACCCTTCATTCAAAATATAAAAAAAAATATATAGCATGTTTACAAAAATATTTGTGTTTTAATTGAACGGTTTATGAGGGCAAATTAGTTATTTATCTAATTCTGACGTTTACATAGTGACATTTAGTAGGTGGGAAAAACGTGCCGTGCCGTGACTAACACGCCGTGACTTTGGTCTGTGCTGTGCCGTGACTAAGTTAATTTTTCACGTGCTGTGCCCGTGACCAAAATGTCAATGGGTGTCACGGCACCGAATGGTCACGCCACGTGAGTCACGCCGTGCCTAAACGTGCCGTGACTCACGTGACCTAATTACATGTGACTCGCGTGACTACCGGCTTCTAATTACACTGACTCGCGTGACTACGTGCCGTGCCGTGCCGTGCCAAAGTTTCAAAAGATGGGCACAGCACGCAAATGGTCACAGCACGGGACACGCGAGTCACGGCACATAATTGACACGCGTGCTGTGCCATTCTGTGCCGTAACCGTGCGTTCCGTACTGTTCCGTGACGGAACCGGCTCCGGCGTGCCATTT
>JAJGRW010001396.1:20858-54233 GCA_025461045.1 Carex parvula | reverse complement strand
GGTTGTCACTGTACAATATCTTGAATTATTAATATATTGAGTTAAACCAAAAACTATAATTCACTGGTGAGATTTACTATGTTTCACCATTAGAATTTACAATGATCATTTGGCTGACAGTAATCTATTCCTTTTCCAAAAATGAGTTATGCAATTATTTTGAGGGGACAGTGTATTTAGAATGGATCACTTGAAATATTGAACTCCATGGCATATAGTGCTCCATTATTATTGATATCCTAAAGTCTAAACCCCTTGTGATAGCAGTTTTCAGGACAGAGAAATATTTACTTAATGAGCCTATTCATAGAGATACTAACCAATTTTTGGAATTGCTGGCATTGATTAGACTTCTTAATTTCTCTAGGTTATATACTCATGCAACAGTTGAGCCATTTGTGATTGCTACAAAGAGGCAACTGAGTGCAATGCACCCGATATACAAGCTACTCGATCCACATTTTAAGGACACTTTGCACATAAATGCCTTAGGTAGAAGTGTCCTTCTATGTTCTGGGGGAATTGTAGAGAGAACTATGTTTCCTGGCAAGTATTCTATGGAACTATCTTCCAAGAATCTATGCAAATTGGCGATTTACTGAACAATGCACTTCCTGAAGATCTGATAAAGAGGTCAGTTTCCTTTTCTCATTCAATGCTGGTAGTTTTAAAGCTTATCATAGGACATAAAAGTTGTAGAAAAATGGAATAACTATAAAATTGAAAGATTCTTGTAGAAAAATGATGAAATGCATATTATGCCTTGTACAGCCTATTATACAGATCAAGTTCCCATGGTATAATACATGGTACATTCTTTTTTAATGAACTGTTAAGTCTAATAATTGCATTGTGGAAAATCTTTCATTTTCTTCATAGATAAAATTATTCGTTTCTCATATAAGATAATAGTGCTAACTCTCTGAGCATGTATGAATAAGAAGTTGAGCAATTCAGAGGTAGGTGAAAAGTACCTTAGTACTAATAGTATTAATACTATAAATAAGAAGGAAAACTAATACTATAGTACAATGTAAGTTTTTTCTTTTCCCGTATGGAATTATGCAGCAAAAGAAAACTCAAAAGAAAAACTCAAATTATACAAGGTACATTTTCTTGTACAAAACTACAAATCCACATTGAGTGATTGCTCATCTAATCTCAGGGGCATAGCTGTCAGAGACTCACCCAAACCTCTGGTGTAGCCTCCTTCTAGAAGACTATCCATATGCGACCGACGGCCTTGACATATGGGTCTGCATTAAGAAATGGGTCCATAAGTATTGCATCCGATTTTACCCTGACAACCTGGCAGTGAACTCCGATGTCGAACTCCAGTCGTGGTACACTGAAATACGCCATGTTGGTCATGGTGACCGGCGTGACGATCCACACTGCTGGCTTGAACTCAACTCGGTTGAGAATTTAACTCAAACACTGACTACACTGATATGGATTGCATCAGCATTGCATGCATCAGTGAATTTCGGGCAGTTTGCGTATGCAGGTTTCGCACCGAACCGCCCAACACGGTGCAGGGAATTCATCCCAGTTGAGAATACCCGAGAGTTTGCGGCGCTTCAACATGACCCTGAGAAGTTCTTTTTCCACATGGTACCTGACCGGTTTACGACAACTCTGGGGCTAGCACTAATTGAGGTATAATGGAACATAATTAACCAATAAGAATGCTTTCTTAAATTGTGCAAACCCAAAATGGTAGAATGTACATTAATGGGGATTGCGTTAGTAATATATGTACTATGTAGGCCAACTGGGAGAATGGTGATTAAAATTCATCAAACCTTTAGCAGACACATCAATGCACAAACTAAAAACAAAATAACGCACAAACTAAAATAAAATACAAAGTATTATTTGTTGTGCGGCAACAATTTTGGCCAGTGCCACAGTTGCTTCTTATATTTTTTTTGCTCTTCAATTTCTTCAGGTTACCAATGCAATATAGAAAATTCTTGCAAGGCCCAATAATCATCAATCAGTTCAACTAATAATTCTCTGAGTTGTATATGAATACTCGATGCTGACAATAAACTCTGGCACATTATAGGTACTCTCATGTCACATGTCTGATGAGATATACCTAGGCCAGCGTGCATCATCAGGTTGGACAGATGATAATGAGGTGTTGCGGGTGTTCGAAGAATTCACAAATGATCTAAGAAAAGTAGAGAAGAATATAAAGAGAGGAACAAGGATGCCAAGTTGAAGAACCGGATGGGGCCCGCAAAAGTCCCATATATGTTGATGTATCCGGACACTTCCAATACAGCCGGGAAAGAGAAAGGGCTCACAGGAAAAGGGATTCCAAATAGTGTGTCTATTTAATTAATTACCCCCAGGTTTCTGTACAAATGTGGTTTGGTGTGTCTATGCTACTGCACTACTGGCTGGTATTGAAACTGCGGAGGCTGATATTAATGTTTGCTGGTATCACTGTCCTGTAAATGTTGCTCGTGTGACTGGTGTTGTACTAGACTTGTATTTGTTATTGTTTGTGGGATTTGGATTGGAATTTATGTATAATTATGATCTGATTTCTTCATTGGTTTGTCAGTGTTGCTCCGGCACATGTACGGGTAAGTTGATGTTGATTTAAGCCTTAGAACATAAATTTTGCATTTTTTTTATAATTTTAGGCCTAAAAGCGAACTTCTACACTAATATCCATGCTCTTAGAATGGGTTAAGCCGAGTTCATATCCTGGACGGTACCATAAAAGATTCCCTTTTACAATTAGCTATTTACGGTTGAGATTAACTCTCAGCCGGTTTGGGATTTGGGCACTGAGGGGGCAGTATTATTGGGCTTTGAGATTCTTGCCAAGTTAAAAAGAATGGTCCAGATCAAGTAATGTAAAAGATTCCCTATTACGGTACCGTCGGTGATATGAATTCGGTTAAACCACTGTAGAATTAAGTTGCATCAAGTAAAGTATTTGTTTATCATTGAAAAGATCATTTGATTAAATCCTAACATCATAATGGTATTCACTATATATCCGGCACATTTTCTCGAGAAATCCTGTCACAACCTTGATTAAAGATTGATAAGTATGAATAATTAGAACAGATGTGGAAGGATTTGGGATAATCGATAATGGTGTAAAGTGAAAGTGAAGCTGCTCGCTCAGCGCCTTCGTGTAACCCTGACCAGTCAACCTGACCGCCGTTCTTGACTGAACTGCCCGAACACCCGTCTCCCTCTTTCGTCGATTTGACAGTCAAATCCTATGGATCAACGGCTATACCCAAATTCATCTCTGACAAATCCATTCATCAAGGCCCTGTTTGGGAGCAACACTGTTGACTGACCGCCGTTCTTGTATAAAGTCAAGTGGTCAAAAAAAGTTTAAAAAATAAGTGCATTAAAATTAATTTATAAACCTTCTAATTTTGACAACTTGACATTATACTAGATTAATTCAAAAGATTAAAAATTTACATGTAGAAAGATAAATTTTAACAATTTAGATTTGAAACCAATTCAATAAATTTTAGATGTGAGTTCACAAATGAGGTTAAGTTTTATATGAACTTAAGAACACCCTAGTTCTACTCCGATAAAAGATCTCTCTATTTCTTCTCCTCACACTCATTCTCTCCTTTCTCATGTTTTCTGATCTTAGCTGCTTCTTTTACAACTACATCTCACAATAACTTTAATATTGCACAATTATGAGGTTGAAAGAGCATTTACTTCTAACTGCTACCTCTAGTGACTCTGTGTTGCAATTGCTAATGTGAATGGGGGTTTTTAGGTTCTTAAAGGAAATATTCCAGAGAAAATTGGACTATGGAGCTCATAATGGACTGGTATGTGACTTATTTTAGTTATTGTATACGATTAATTTCAAACTCTGATAACAGTCTCCGCACTCTAGTCTCCGCATTGTCACCATACCATAACTATCATAATTACTGTAGAGACCGCAAAATCTCTAATTTTGATTTTTTTGTTTTATAAAGTATTATTACCTATGCACAACAGTATGTATACCTATGCACGAAAGTATTTATACCAATGAGGTGAACAATTTTTATGTAAATAATGATCTCCCCAATCAAATCTCTCAAATGTTCCCACACTGTCCCCGCACCATAACTACTATAACTGTCTGGGGGACCGCAAAAACTCCAGCGCTGAACCTTTTTTCTAAAGTATTAATACCTATGTACAAAAATATTTATATCTATGAGATGAACAATTTTCACGTAAATATTATCTCCCAAACCAAATTCCCCAAACGTCCCTACACTATCCCCACACCATAACTACCATAACTACCTGGGGGCTGCAAAAACTCCAGCGCTGAATTTTTTTTTAATGTATTAATACCTATGCACGAAAATATTTGTACCTATGCATGAGGTGAACAATTTTTAAGTAAATAATTATCTCCCAACCAAATCTCCCAAACGTCCCCGCACCATAAATATATATGGGGGACCACTCAAATTAAATAGGGGGACCATACACGTTCTAAAAATATTAATATTGCCATAACTATCTGGGAGGACCGCAAACTTGATATTTTTTTATATATGACACTGGATAACGTCTGAAAGTATTAATATCAAGTATTGTAAATATTTATACCTATGCACTGAAGTATTTATATGTATATATATTGTACAAAATTTAATCTTCAGGCATTCGATCATATTAAGTTACACATCAAGTATATATTCATATCTTATTTTTCAAGTATTAATATCTTATTTTGCAAGTATTTATACTTATGCACTAAAATATTTATTCCTATGAGGATAACTATTTTTGTTAGAGGAAGGTTGACGCGGAGACGATTGTGAAAGGTTGATGCGGGGATACGGAGTCCCCACTACTTCATGGATGATCATAACGAGTTACGCATCAAAGTATTAATATCTTATTTTTAAAATATTAATATCTTATCTTTAAAGTATTTATACCTATAAATGTTGACACAGGGACGAGTACAAAACTGAAAACGAGAGAACTATATAATTAGTGAGGATCATAGTCTTCTTCCATTATTATTGCGGAGACAGAAGAAGGACTACAGTGGGAGGATTGATATTACTATTCATTAATTTCTGCACTCTGTTTTGTGACTTCAAAAATTTAAAACACAAATTATTATAATATCGTCGTAACAAGTAGCAACCAATAGAATTGGAATTTGGAAATAACAGGCTTGAAGGAAAAAAAAAAGGAAAAAGAAATAACAGCAGGGCAATTTTGTCCAAAAAAATTTACAACGGGTCGAGCAAATAGCTTAGTTCAAATAAATTCTCATTCCGGCGAGACCATCCTTCTCTTTCCAATAAATTCTCCAAAAAGAAACCATCTTTCGAATCTAAACCCCAATAATGACATTTTATTGCGGTAATGCCCCTCAATAGTCGAATCAAACCCCTGCTAACGATAATTCGCTTCTCCTCCTCTAGCTCTACATCTCAATCATTCCTCAGTAACACACCATCCCCATCTCTTTTTCAACTACTACTGAACCAATGCAAATCTCTAACCGAGTCTCTCTCCATTTTAGAGCGTCTCGACCCGGTTCCAGTCCGATTTTGGAATTCCTTGATCCAAAACGAGATAGCATACGGCCGCCATGACCGTGCTCTCGCAGTCTGTCGCCAGGCGCTCCGTGCTGGTGTAAAACCGGACAGTTTTACCCTCCCTCTTGCCCTGAAAGCATGTGGCGAGCTCCCTTCATTTCTCAGGGGCAGTTCCTTCCATGGTTTGGTAATCACAAACGGGTTTGAATCGAATGTCTTTGTGAGTAATACTTTAATAGTCTTGTATGCCCGGTGTGGTGCCATAGAGGAAGCACGGAAGGTGTTTGATGAAATGATCCAGAGAGGGATTGATGATATTGTATCTTGGAATTCAATAGTTGCAGCATATGTGAAAGACGGTGATGCACGTACCGCCTTGAACCTGTTCTCTGAAATGCAAGGTGTTCCTTATTTTAAGAATTGCACGTTTAGATCGAATGTCATGAGGCTAGTAAATGTACTACCTGCTTGTGCCTCTTTGAAGGCCTTAAGACAAGCACGGGAAATTCATAGTTATGCCATTCGTGCAGGTCTATTCTGGGACATTTTTGTTGGAAATGCTTTAATTGACGTGTACGCAAAATGTGGTACCATGAGAGATGCTTCTAGGGTTTTCGACTCCATGGAGAAATGGGATATAGTTTCATTTAATGCCATGGTTACGGGGTTTTCCCAAAATGGAATGTTTGACGAGGCATTTGGGGCTTTTAATAGGATGAGAGAGGCAAATATACCCTTAAATGTGGTCTCTTGGAGTGCCATGGTATCTAGTTATGCACAAAGAGGGCACGGTTATGAGGCAATAAATGTGTTCCGCCAAATGCAGTTGTCTAGGTTGGTGCCAAATGAGATCACGATGATTTCTCTCCTTTCAGCCATTGCCTCAGAAGGCGCATTGGCTCATGGTATGGAGACTCATGCTTATTGTATTAGAAAGTCCATCAACGGTGAGGATCTCATGATCGAGAACGCCCTTATTGACATGTATGCGAAATGTGGTAGTTTTGGTACAGCCAGATGTTTATTCGACTCTATACCAGGTATGAATCGGAATGTGGTGACATGGACTGTTATGATTGGCGGATATGCACAACTCGGAAATGCAATTCAGGCCCTAGAACTTCTATCTAAAATGGTTTCTCGACCCTATTTTGTAAATGCTAATGCACATACTGTATCATGTGCCCTGATGGCTTGTGCTCGTCTTTCATCTATTCGTTTTGGCAAACAAATCCATGCTCACATTGCTCGCCGTAGCTATGGCTCTGACGCACTTCATGTCGCCAACTGTCTACTAGACATGTATGTGAAATGTGGAGATGTAGAAGCTGCACAGAATATGTTTGACAGTATGCCCCAGAAAAATGATGTCACATGGACCTCTATCATGACTGGATATGGAATGCTTGGCAGGGGTGAAGAAGTCCTAAAATTATTTGATGGTATGCAAAAGGAGGGTCTTAAGCCAGATGACGTTACATTTCTAGTAGTGCTATATGCATGTAGCCATGCCGGTTTGGTCGATGTGGGTTTGAAGTATTTTGAAATCATGTCAAAAAATTATGGTGTGGTCCCACGTGCAGCACACTATTCATGTGTGGTAGACCTTTTGGGCCGTGCCGGTCAGTTAGACAAAGCATGGAAAACAATTTGCAATATGCCTATGGAACCCACTTCTATGGTATGGATGGCTTTGCTAAGTGCATGCCGAGTTCACAAAAATGTCAACCTAGCTGAGCTCGCTTTGAAGCAGTTGGTTGAATCAGGGTCAGATAGCGACACGTCATACACTTTGCTATCAAATATTTATGCAAATGCAGGTCGGTGGAAGGATGTAGTCCAGACCCGCATTAAAATGAAGAAATCAGGAATTACAAAGCAACCTGGCTGCAGCTGGATTGAGAGTAAAACAGGAATTACAACATTTTTGGTGGGAGATAAGTCACACCCTAGGTCTAAGGAGATATATGAAGTTTTGGGAAAGCTGATGAATAGAATAAAAGGTATTGGTTATGTACCGCAAGTTGACTTTGCATTGCATGATGTGGATGAAGAGGAGAAAAGTAGCCTTTTAAATGAGCACAGTGAAAAGGTGGCACTTGCATATGGGTTGATGACTACACCAAGAGGTGGTACAATTAGGATTACAAAGAACTTGAGGGTTTGTGGAGATTGTCATAGTGCAATTTTGTATATTTCAAAGGTAGTGGAGCATGAGATTATTTTGAGAGACTGTAGCAGATTTCATCATTTTAGAAAAGGGGTCTGTTCTTGTGGCGGCTACTGGTAGAAGCAGAATTTTGCTTTTTTTTTTTTTTTATGGCTATTGGATTTTGGAAGGATTTTAATTTCTTCTTTTGCAATGTTTTTTTTTCTGGCAGGTACTGGTAAAAGGAAAACTCTTGTGTTGGGAGTTTTGGTACTTATTTCTGTAGTTCTGATTCATTGTTTTGTCTTATTTGAAAATGGGTTTTATTGTTGGCGTTCTTAAGAAATTTCATACTCTACTAGTGTGTTTCTAGTATTTTAAGAATTTGCTAAGTTGTATTTATTGTTCGATTGCTCTTCAAACGGTAATTTGCACTAGAACAAGTGCGCATATGCACCCTAAAATTAGATATCTAAGTTGCTAAACGGTAATTAGAACAGGGAGCATCTGATGCAGGGACTAAACTAGAAACTCTTGAGTGGGAGGTGGGACACAGCTGAATGAAGAAGATGCAAACTTACCTTCCTTTTTGTACAGATCCATTGATAGAATCTCATTACCTCAGCCTCAGTTTATAAGGCTTAGTATTAGATTACTTTTCTATTACTGTGTTTTGGTGTCTTTTGAAAAGACGAGCATATGTGTTTTGCTATGTACTGGCTTTTGTGTTTTGTGCTTTAGTTGCAGTGACAGCTTTCCTAGTAATATGTAACTTAACTTTTCTGTTTCATATATGAAACGAGCACTTTGTTGTCTTTTATCAAAAAAAAAATTATGAAAAGTAATTTATACAGACACTACTAGCTCCATGTCATGCTCAGCCCCTACTACTACATAATCAGAAAAAGTCAATAATAAGCCATTCATGTTGGAACTGTAGCAATTATACAGCTGCTAAACTAGAGGTAGAGCTTTTCACAAATCAGAACGAATAACTACCAAAAATTAATAAAAATCCTTCCTGAATTTTAGTACCACAAAAGGGAAAAAAAAGGAAACACAGAGAGGCTTTTAAGTTCCGATTTTTTTATTAATAGAACAATAAAATAAAAAATATTAAAAAAGGGTTAGGTTTTCGTGAAATTTTGATTTATAGGAAGAACGGGATAGATTATCTCGTCCGCCGGACAAAATAAACTATCCCGTCCAGCTAATTGTAACTAACCTCCCACCAACGCTAATTAGCGAAAAAGAAAAATCATGGACGGCGGACGTGATAATCTATCCAGTTTTTCCTATAAATCAAAATTTTATAGAAACCTAACTCTTTTTCAATATTTTTTATTTTAGTTTTCTATTAATAAAAAAATCGGCTTTTAAGTTAGACTGAATAAAATAAAATCCCTAGGAACAAAAGCTCATATACTAGTTAATCCCATGCACAAACCAGAATTGACAATCACGCCCTCCGCATTTTTGTTATCCTTTTGGGTCTTCTCATAACAAAGTTCAAGATTAAGGAATAACTTAAAAATAAATAAAAATTAGTGCAGTGGCACAAGCCCCGTCTATCTATGGAGAGCACAGGTTCAACTCTTGAGAATATCATCTAAAAGATGCTAGGTGTACCGGAGCCCTTCAATAAAAAGATAGAAAAAATATTTATCTTGGTCAAGACATTCCACAGCCAAGATGCATCTCAAACTCCAATAACATTCCAGGTTTCCATTCTGCCTGTACAGGTAGATTGACCAGTTTGATACCAGATCTTTTCCGATCACAACTATTTCATTCCCTTAGAGAACAAGTCAGAGATGCCAGGGGAAAAATAGAAAGAATATTTATGAAGCTAGAAAGGAGGAACAGCACTGTAAGGCAACCGATATGAAACCAGATTCTCTAAACTCCTAATGTTACATTAGTTAGGAATAAGAAGCGCCCAATACAAGTTAACCTAAAATGTTAAGTCTGCTATTTTCTAATATAAAAAGGGGAGCATAAACCATACAATTTGACTTAACCCTCAGACAATCATACAACACAAACTCCAACTTCACATGCATTGCCTTGGAAGCGTAACCTGTGAGAAAGGATAGAAAACAGCTTATCAAAAAATAAAAAATAAAAAGTGGAAACAAGGAGGATACAACTTCAAATGGAATCCAAGACTACTGTACCAGTCGGTAAGTTAACCAGTTGACTGATGTTATTCTCTCATTTGTTCTTCTCCTTACTAAAACTACGTTTTGCAAAGTTAACATTAACAGAGCCTAAATTTTGATTAAACAAATGAATAAATATACCAAAGTATTCTATAGAAATATGAATCAAATGAGAGCAGGACTCTCATTTTTCCTAAAAAAAAGAAGTATTCTATAGAAATGGAAAGCAAGTACAAAAGAATGAGATCCAACAGTTGACTAGACTGATACCAAAATCCAGGTGTAGCAATTCTAGGTCACAATTCCAAGTATGATGTAAAGCACATTTTTATTTTACCTGATGTTAACTAGCTAACTCCTCTACAAAAGCAGACAAAAAGAATTAACAGTCGAGAATCAGCCCAATATCAGCCCGACCTTCATCAATTAAATCTGCAAATCGGCAAAAGGCAATATAACACTTAAGCATGGTTAAAAGAAAAATTAGAACCTCAGCTAGAACTATAACAGTACTGATAATACAGCAATCAATCCTATTTAGGTAAGATCACACCAAGAAAAAAAAGGAATAGAAAAACAGTACCTGTTTGTGAGGTTGAAGTGCCTTCAATTTCATTTTTCCTCTTGCACCTTTTTTTGTTATGGCCAATCTGCCCACACAAGCTGCAACGATTAACTGGCCCCAACGAGCCTTTTCCTCGCTTCCGCCTCCCACGTTTCTTGTTACTACCATTAGGCTCATAAATAACACCTGTGTACTCTGGCCAATCTTCTGAACTCCCAAAATGATTCAACTGCTGGGCCCAAGTTTTCAAAAGCTGGCGAACACTGTAAGCCTCATCTACAAATTGGTCACTGTTGAAGGATCCGAAAGCACATATGGAGAGCATGTGGGAACATGGAATACCGGTAAGCTGAGGTTTCTGACAATCGCAGCTCTTCTGGTCAAGCCTGACTATGTGCTTCACCCCTCCCTTCTGCCGTGAATCAACTATCTCAGTTTTAGTTTGGACCTCATGTATGCCTGTTCCGAAATGGCAGCCTGTGATTTCGTGCTTACTGGCTTTGACTTTCTGCAACTCAAGCATAACCATTACTTTATTGGACCAGAACTGTTTGTCAGCTTGGATTGTGTTGACGGCTTCTTTTCTATCGGCAAAATACTTAGCAGATTTGTGAAACGTCAACTCCACCATAGCCGTAATTGGTAACTCACATATGCCTTTGAAAATGTTGTTGAGGCACTCAGGCCCATTGGTTGTCATTATCCCATAACGACGGCCACCATCTTCACACTGTGCCCAAACATGGTAAGCACTCTCCTCATGAGGCTTCGTACCGACTTTCACTAACCAATTGTATGCTTCCCGATTAGCCTGAATAATATGCGTCATTCCCAGCTGGAATTTGCTTGGCTGATTTTGTTTGAGAGCCCACTTGACCAAATTGACCAATTCTTCTTTCTTGAACACTGCTCGAAAACTCTCACAAAGGTATCGGGAGCAGTACCGATGGAAGGCTTCCCCCGTGCCAGTAAACCAACCGCTATCTGGTTGGTCAAAGAGCCTCAAAATGTAATCTTGACGATCAGAAATGACACACAGAGGACGTGGTCCCACCACTTCCCTCCGCAACCAGCTCATGAACCAACCCCAAGATTCATCATTTTCCGTCTCTACTATGGCAAAGGCCAAGGGAATTAACTGTCCTTCTGCATCATAAGCTACTACAAGGAGCAATTTACCACCATATTTACCAGACAGGATAGCACTATCAACACCGATGACAGGTCGACAGTGGGTGAATCCCTCGATAGCTGGAGAAAATGCCCAAGAGACACCTCTTAACAGCCTGACCTTTGGGTCCTCAGTGCTATCAGACCACCAATTAACCTTTGTTCCTGGGTTGGAAGCGTGAATGGCATTGAACAAAGGAGCAAGCAATGTATATGATTCTCTCCACTCCCCAAAAAGGTGAGCTATGGTTTTCTGCTTTGCTAGCCATGCCTTGTTGTAAGACAGAGTGAATGGGTACCGCTTTTTCACGATCTCTTGAATGTCTTTTGGGCTGGTATCAAGGTTCTCCCGTACCACGTTACGTATCATCTGTGCTATGAAGGTACTGCTCAGGTTCCTATGGTCCTTCCTCTCCTCTTGATTGGAGCAACTGTGAGGACCTCTAATAAATCTAATCCTAAAAGATACTCCATCGCCAGTTGGCACTGCAGAAAGCCTCCATCTACAGTTAGGCCATTGCTCACATTTCAGGACATAAATCTTGGAACTCGCTCGATCTGTCACGACCATGCGATTCTCTCTGATGTGGTAATCCAACACCACCCACTTCAAATGGTCTAAGCTACTAAACAACCTGCCAATGTACAGAGAGGAATCTACCGGCTCAGGAAGCCGGCCTTTACCATCCGAGAAGTGATAATCAGCCGTGGCTGATTGCATGTCTGGAACATCCTTGAAAAAATGAGGTGGTGGGTCCTGCGACCGCCTTGCAGAATACTTCGGCAGTTCAAAATCAAGCGGTAAATTCTCTTCATCCCCATCAGATTCTTCTCCATACCCCTGCCATTCCTCGTCCTCTTCCTCCCCCGAATCTTCCTTGTGAGAATCAATCTCTACACGAGTTCCGACAAAATCAAATTTTTTGGTTTTATTAACTTCTCTGTGGGAGTTTCTCTTTAATCGTTTGCTTCTGACCGGGGTTACTGGGGTACAATGATTTGAGCACTGAGACGGCCCTGGCTGGGTGAGCATGTTGGGTGGGGTCACCACAGCTTTAGTCGGGGTGGTCTCTGAGCTGGCCCCTTTTGAAATGGAATCAACAAATAACTCAACCAAGTTCCATTTGGTGTATCCTGAGATGGTGTTGTCTACTAGCATGCGCCATATGCTCTCTTCAGTTATTGGCATCAGTACAAACCAGTAAGATCCCGCTGTCCCAGCATTCCACCGAGCATTGATGCTCAGGTTATTTTTTTCTCCATCTATACCAATTTTCCTAAATATGAGTTGTTTCAATTCATCAAAGGTCATGTTATCTTGAGCAGGGTATGTGACTGATGGTGGTTTGCTGTAAGTTGATCCCATTGATCCATTTTCAACCGTACCACCGGAGTATATATTAATTGGAAACATATTTCACATCACCTGTTCAAAACAATTAACAAATTTATTCAAGACGCTACTTGCATTAAAAATTAAAATCAAAATTAGGACCTTGTACGATACCATATCGAGCGATTTTTGCTTCTAGTTTGTTTGCGAGTGACTGGTTCTTCAGATTCGACTTTTAACCGATTCTTCAAAGGCAATGGCGAAGGTGGATCAGTGGAGGTATGACATGTATGTGATTGATTGATGATCAGAAGAGGTTTGGGATAGCATCAGTCATGTATGCTCCGTGAGTGAAAACAAACAAAAGGAGAAGGAGAAGGAAAATGGTCTCGAGGACAAATTATTTTGGGCTGGCCTGTCTAACCTGTCTATTTTGGGCCATGTCCAACTCAGTTACCATTATTTTGGGCCATATCCAACCTGTCTATTCGAGTTACCGTTCGGGCCATGTCCAACTCAGTTACCGTTATTTTGGGCCATGTCCAACCTGTCTATTTTGGGCTGGCCTGTCTATTCGAGTTACCGTTCGGGCCATGATCTCGAGAACAAATTTCTTTGTGAACTTAACTCTAAAATTTATTGAATTTATTTTAAATAATGGATTCGAACTGTTGAAATTCATCTACTTTACGAATGATGTTTCTACTGTGAAAATTTTAAACTTTTGAATTAATTTAATATAAAATTAAGCGGTCAAAATTAAAAGATTTATAAAAAATTAATTCAAAAATTTTAAATTTCCTCATGTGGACGCATTACTCATAAGGTAGATGAGTTTCAATATTTCAAACTCATCATTTAAAGTAAATCCGATAAATTTTAAAATTGAATTCACAAAATAACTTAATAAACTTAAGAACACCCTAGTTCTAGTCCACTTAATTGAACTATATAAACCAAAGATATAAGTTTTCGTCTTTTGTGAAATAAAAGATTTAGTCGGTGTTAGCCGTACAATAAATAATTACATGCGTGTGTTTTTACAAGTATAGAAATACACTCTCTCTTTTTATCTTTTAATTTAGTTTTAATTAGTTTTATATTTGTTACATATTTTTCCGTATCTTCTATCTTCAATTATTTACATATTTCAGAAATTTAATATAAATAAATTGAGAAAAAGAAAATCAGATTTTGCAAGATATGGCAACGAAATTTTACTAAATTTACCATAAGTTGTGATTGATATCGCACAAACAAATACTTATATTGATATGTACGAATATTAAAGCGGAGCATGAATATTGAAGTGTCTGCACAGATCACAAAGCGAATTGAATAGCTCCGAACGGACATTGGGCCGATTTGAGTCTGATGCCCATTGGACATCCTGCTCCCTCATTGGATAGGCTGAGGCGCTGAGCCACGAGCTAGCTAATAAACTTGGGACAAAAACTAAAATTATGTTCAGACCTGTTCGGCATTTGAGAGGGGAACGGGAATGGGTTTGGGAACAGAAAATTTTTGAACTGAATTTTACTGTGAACGTGGGAAAAAACAATTGAGTCTGAGTGAATTTTTTTTTTCCCACGCGCACAGTACTGCGCCGAACAGGTCCTTCTTCTTTTTCCATAAGCACTTTATTTTGAACTTAAATAAAGAGCTTTCATTTTGTGCTCATTTTCATTGAAAAAACATAAAGTATATATTTGGGCCATGTCCAACTCGCTGGCTGTGAAAAAGTTAACATGTCAACTGTAGATCAAAATAGGAAAATGAATAATTTGCTACTTCAGTCCCTACTACTGCCTCCGGGTTTGTACTCAATGAAAGAATAAAAGTTCACATCCCATCGTTCCCCACATCTCTTTGGAAATCTAGCGCTAAAGGCCTAAAGCTATTTGTATTTAACCAGACAATGACATTAAGCATTATTTGATACGGGCTCTGCTTCTGTGCCTCTAGAGGAGTTTCTGTAGGGATAATGCTTCTAGTTTAATTAGATTAGATTGTTTGTAAGCTGCCCTTTTTTCAGTAAAAGATAGTGACAGCTCTTATACAGCATATGAAAAAGTATATGATTGATGCACTACCTGAAGCCAAAACAGCTCTTATCAATATCTTTAATCTTTTTTTCACAAAAAAATGTACTTGAAAGTTCACTTGTCAGTCTGTTTATACCCCAGCTTTCTTCACAGCTTCCGTGCTAAAGGTCTTCACAGGAATGTAGTTCTTCTCTACGAGAATTAAATTGCTTATTCATATTACTCTTCATATTTTACATCTTGTTTAGTAATTTAAGTTATAGCTTAAGTTAATCCATCTAGAGTAGTATGGTGTTAAAAAATGAGTCTATACTTATGACAACGAGTCGTACAAGTGAAGTATAAAATAAATTAATCTATCTAGAGAGGTAAAGTAAGTTACTTCAAATTAACTCACATCTCACTCTTTCTATTTTACTCGTTTGACTACATGACCTATGCTTCTTTATTTTTTCTTGTGAAATATTAGAGTGGAGGTCCTGGTAAACCTCTTTTTTTTGTAAGTGTATGTCTTCCAGTTGACTGGCTGGGCAGTTATAACTTATAACCGCATGGAAAGTACAAAATGAACCCATTTCAATCCAGATGAGACAATAGATTAAGTTTCCACAACCAGCCTTTGTTTCTAGTCATAACTGTTCCAGTAATGAAATTTTCTTTTAACAGTCTCTGAAGGACCATTTCCTACTGGTAATGTAGGGGGGAGTGTTAAGCCCTATTCAAATCCATCTAGAGGCAAAGGAAAACCAGAGCTGATCAAGAAACGGGTCAGATCTAACCTACCAACCATCCGATTTGTGGCCTGATCCCCTCGTCTTTTCAAATAAAAAAAATAAAAAAAGGCATACACTGGCCTAATCCCCTCAGATACAGACCCACACTATTAATACATTGAGTGATTCTAAAACAGATCAGACGGATTATTTATCTCAGAGAACAAATGCAACACGAGGAGAAAAGATGGATTTTATACAAGAGAAGGAATCGCTGAAATTTACATAGAGGCTGTCTCTAGAGAGAAAATTCCCCCAACCAATATGCTACAAAGAATCCTAATGCAACACTTAATACAAAATGCAATAAGTCCTCCCCCTAAAATTCCTCACAATGCAATGGTCAAAGCAAACAACGCAAGGGCTAGAACAAGTTTCTTCCTACTACCTCCATAATCTGCAGTTGTGTTTGCAATTTGTAGGTTAAGGTCCATAATAAAAATAATACACACACTTCATGAGTTTAACTCACTACCTCAAATCTGAATATAAGAAAGTGTATCCCTGTAATTAACTAAATCCCGGTGCTGCTTGGGAAAGGAACTGATTTTAGCTGGACATGAACCGTAATATACCATTTAGACTACATGCTATTTTGGTCCAATTTACGTTTTCAAAATTATTACTCTTTGTTTTGTTTTTTTCCTTTTGTTTTGCCTTTCAAGCATGTAGGTATATAGTATACCATTCTGATCCAATATATACACCATTCTTGACAGTCATAATTTGGTTCATGAGTCACTTCTTCATAGCACTAGCAGTTCTTCCCGAAATCTTTTTAATGGGAAAGAAACTTAAAATCACGCAGAAACATCAAAAGATTACAAGTTGCGAGAATTCAAGTAAATAATTAGATGAAGTACCTTGGCTTCTAGAAGTTACGGGTACAGGCAGCGCTGGTAATGACATTTCTGGAAAAATGAAGAGTGAAAATTAAAAAAAAGTTACAATACAATAAAGCAAGGGCCTGGCTATAATTTTACTATTTATGATACATATACTGTACAGTACAGTTAGAACTCAGAAAGAACATGATATATAAAGCTGGGCTAATAAAAGATAAAAATTAACTCTTAGAGCAACATATTATATGGTAGAAAATGGTATTTAATATCAGAAAGGAACTATTTCATGTACCCCCTAAAATTTAAATCCCATATACCCCGAAATTTGATGTCCCTAAAACAAATCATTATAAAGCCATTTAATCAATTCTCTCCTTATTTTTTTAAAGTATACCTCTATATACATTTATAAAATGCATTAATGCATCATTCAAACCTAACCATTTTGTAAAACAACCTACAAGTTATTTAAACTACATCTAGGTGGCCAATTAAAAAACTCCAAACAATATAAAGCTTAAAAAAAATGATGACAAAGAGCCGTTCATGGAGGAAAACAGCAAGGAAGCAGTGAAAGAGGCAGTGGTTAAGGAAAAGAATTATCTAAAGATGATTTAAAATTATTGGGTTTTGTGGTGGGAATCAAAATCCTAGTTATAATTTCCAGAAAAGAAAACAGAGCTTAAAAAGAGTTAGAAAATAGTGAACATTCCCTCACCTGGGGCACAGAGAGAAAGAGAAGAGACAGAGGAAGAGGAAGGCCATGGGGCGGCAATGTTGTCACTTAAGTCGCATATGAAACTCATCCCTGTTGTATTGTCGTATATTATGTCAGTCGGTAGGCTTCTTAAAAGGCATCCTGAAATTTAAAAAAACAATTTGCATCAGTTAGAAGACCTAATCACGGTACTGATGACCTGTTTTTGGGTACTTGACAATATTGGTTATCCTAAAGGTCTCAAAATAATTTCCAAGTACAGTTAGGGCCTTCCTGCCAGATAATTTACTTAGACAGAATTTCCTACTTTCAAAAATCATCCAAAGCAATATATTGTGGTAAACCATACCTTGCTGCCCGAATGCTGCTCCCATTGCAACACCAAAACCAGAAAAAAGAAGAAAAATGGAAGAAAGAGGTTAGTCAATCAGCCATCATTACTAACTAGAAACTATTTTAAAATTGAAACATCAAATATATAGAAAAATGCCTTGGTAATGTAACTCTGATAAAAAAAATTGAATTTTGGTAAAACAAAAATTTGCAAGTATTAGTCAGAGGGTAATCTTTTTCATCAGGCAAGAACGCCCAAAAGTAAGGAAGCCATACGCTGTCAACGCAACTTTGGATTTATTCAAAAAGCTGAAGTCGTTTGATCAACTTCGTATATATCAATTAGAATGTTTAAGAAATTACCTCAATGTCGTAATGTTTCCTCAAAATAGAAACTTTGTTTTTATATTTACTCAAAACATAAACAAACAGAAATACAGGGACTAATGGTTTATCAGACTTACCCTGAAGGCTGAAGTCTTTTAAATCGATATTACACAACTCATACAGATCAGTTCTCACACCAGATTTCTGCAGCATTGATCCAAACATGGTCGCGCAGTTAATAGCCTGAATATTTGTTATTATAATCTGCTTTTGTCGGGATTTGATATAGGCACGGAAAGCAGAACAGCAAACAGCGGGATCAGGAGATGACATGTTGCCACATGCTTTTGTCACTGGAGATGGATCCTCAAACTCCAAGGGGCAAACTGCAAAATTACATTCATTTAGATTTGAAGATTAGGAGGTAAGAACATACCTATGTTGACCTATAATCCATGTAGGCAAAATAGGCATTTATATCCATATTGGACATGCATCAAGTGCCCGAAATCAATACTTGTATGATATGTGTCAGGGCACTATCTATTTATTTTAAGGAGATGACTTGATATGCGTATCTGCGCACAAAAGACCTCAAAGTATTTGTAACCTGCATATCTCTCATAAATGTTTTTATTTTTAGTTTCTTATATGCATAATTTTTAAAATAAAAAATTTATGAATATAATTTTATAACCTGTATATTACTATCATTTGAAAATAATTAAATTATGATTAGATTTTACAAACTGAACCTATTATATTCATGCACAATAATAATAAAGCATTTATAAAGGACGTAATGTATCGTAGGTTTTTCAAGACTAAGGACCTGCACGGCACCAGATTTACATTTTAATAAAAAAGAATTAATGGTCTTAATACTAATTGATCAAGTTTCCTTTTTATTTTTCATTTTCTATCTATTTCATGCTTTCTCTAGATTTTGAAAGAATATAATTTCTCAGAAGTCACTCAATATGCTCCATGTTTTCAATTTGGAATATAGGGCATGTTTGAGTTACCTGTGGTAAATTAAATACTACAGAATTTGTCTTCACATCTAAGTGGCATTAAAAATCTTATCAGAAATGGAAATATTCTGAACTTCTAACATTGGTTATGGTAAAAATGATTGCACATTCTTTCGACAATAGACCTTGTACAATAGAAGGAATAAATGCCCATGTGACCTTTCATTTTGGTATAATAATAAAATCCGGATATCATTTGGATTTATGCATTGTGAAATTCATACCATTTACCTTGTTGTAGATCTTGATTAATGTATCTATATCAAACATTTTATATTAAGAATCCATTTTGTACAAAAATCATTTGGCCAAAAATCAAAAGTTCATTGTAATTGATTTGGTGGATTAATTTTCCAACTCTTATAATATTATACAAAACAAGTTCGAAATTTTACATATTTCGGCATAAAATGTATTTCTTCTATTCATATAGAACAACAAACAGTTCGAATTTATCATCTGAATTTGGATTTTGAGTTAACAATGTAGAAGTAAAAATTGCCGGTGATTGAGTACCAAAAAAGTGGCGTTTGGCTGCACACCTATATAATATATCACCAAGACTTCTCATGTCTTTTTTTGGCCTCAGATCCTATGTGTTAATATAACTCGGCAAACTATAATCAAGTTTTTAATAGCAATGGGTTTTAGTATATTGGTATAGCATACTAAATCACCTTCCTGTTGGGGGATCAAGGAGGGGCACGAATGGGGAGAGAGAGAGTACCTTTATTAACCTTGCAACCTGTCATCATTCGAAAAGCTGAATTAGCTGTTTCCGGCGACAGCTTCCTCGCAAGCCATGCATAAACCACCGCTTTACAATCACTCACCAAATCAATTCCCACATTCCCACTTCCAGAGAAGTCATTTCCTAAAAACCCACTTCCACCCCCTTGCACCGAGATCTTCATTGCCACCTCCATGATGGCAGGCCCACATGCTGGTCGGCAGCATTCCTTTAACGGGTCCACACTACTACATGCATCCAAGAGCTTGCTCACATTAACCAGCTTCTCAAACGAACTCACATCCTTCACAGGACACATTGTACTAGTCAGGTTCAAGGCCGCGATAGTACATAAATTTGGTATATTGGAACTAGCGCCCTTGGAAGCTAAGATATTCATCATATCAGAAAAACAATCATTCGCAAACCGCTTGTTCAAAACCAGGATATCACTATTCGAGCCATTAGTGTAGGAAGATTGGAAAATGTGCATGAGCGAATTTACTTGGGGGCAACAGATAACGTCTCCGACAAAGGCCGCAAGTGGCACTGAGCAGTCAGAGGCAGTCTTTTCTATGATTGTAGAAATTTGAGTAAAGTTTACTGGACACCTTCCAGTGAGGTTTGGCTGGTACGAGTTGGGGAAAGTAGGGTACATTGGGGATAGGGGCTCAGCCGGGTACACATTATGGGGAAGCGTAGATGGAGAAATCTCTATCGGATCAAAGATACCCATTGGCGGGTCAGATAGGATGAACTTGTTTTCTGGGTCCAAATCCGATTACGAGACAATGCGTGTTGGAGGTTGAAAATGTAGATAGCGAGCAGCAGTGCTCGGTAATAAAGTGTACCTAAATTTTATTTTTAGGAAAAGGAATGATAAGTCTACATTACGAGAGTAAATTTAGTGCCCAAAAAGGAATGAAAAGCATCTCCCGCTTCTCATCTAAAAATAACTTTAGAAACAAAGCAAGGATGTTGTTTTCATGTTTCAATTGGATATGACCAAACTAGTGTAGCATTGATGCAGTAAGGTACCTATACCACCCTTTATAACGTGTACAAGTAATGTACCCTTTAGAGTACAATATCAATAGGCCATATCATGGTTTTGTCTTTTTATTTGTTCTGTTGGCCAGAAATTAATAATTAAGAATACTAGTTCCTACAAATAATCAATTCATTATTAAATGCCAAATGAACCCTAAAAGAAAGAAGGAAGAGAGAACTAGTAAGTAAGAAATCAAACAAACCAGCATGTGTTCCATGCACGTACAGTTACGGATATGTAGAGAATTACTTAATAATGGAATTGCTTTGGTGACTTACATCGAAAGTTATAACTGATAATAAGACACTCCATCTCACTCTAGCCTTTTCAAAACAGAAGCTTCGACTCAACATTAAGCAGTGCAAAACGGGCCCAAACCCGTTCACCCCTTCATGTCATAACAGGTTCAAGGATAGGTGTTGGATAGCTAGCACAAGACCTGCATTTATTTAACATGATAAATATTACTAAATAAATTGCAGTATGTTTATGGGACAGGCAGTAAGGCATACCTTACGACGGCAACTAACTTGGTACTGTACTGGTTCAGTATAATCTCTGAAACATTTTCTCATTTCTGGTGATTGCTTCACTTAAGTCTTACTAGGTGAGGAATATTTTTTTTCCATTAATTATGCCTTCATAGACCAACAAAATTAAATAAACAGGAACCCAATTTCTTAAACTGTAATGATTGTCAGTAGCATTTACATGTAACAAATTGGCGACATCCCAAATGGGAAGGGCAAGGAGTTTACTGAGAAATAGTAGGTTTTCAAAAGTCAAAAATTTATAATTAAAATACAAATGGGAAAGAAAAACGAAATTTAACTGACAGTACAATAAATCAAAAGCCAAAGAAACTAGCTGAGAAAGGTCGACAAAGCCTAAGCGAGAATGTCAAAAATAATAACAGTGTTAACAACAGGAGCTGTTATAGTAGTAATAAACAAACACCATAGATTCTCAAATCACCAGATCAAAATTCAAAAGTATAAAACAGACAAACCAAAAACTTCAAAAATTAATACCAGAATTACTTCCTTCCGGATTGGGTATTCACTGCAACTTTAAATAAAATCAGTTAAATTTTGCTTTAGGTAGCAAAAGGAGAAGTAGCAACAATTAAGAAAATACAAATCTTTTGTTTTAAGTGGGTAATTACCAGACCAATGAAAACAAACAATGTGGCGAAGCTATTACCTTTCAATGGCAATATATTTCGACCAAGAAGACCCGGATCAAAGGCCAAAAATAAACCCCGAAAATGGAAGAAAGAAGAAATCTCAGAGAGATACTGCCTTTATGAGTGGAAATGCACTGGATCCAGCCCAAATTCCTTGATTCCTGACCTTTTTTTTTTTCTCCCTTTAAAAAGTAGAGCTTTCGCCTGAGCTTACCAAACGGTTTTTCCACTCAATCAGCTTTCCCCTCTTGCTCTTAACCTTTTTGCAACCCTAATCTCCCTTTCTCTCACTCGGACACATCCCAAGTTGCTTCAGTGATTTTACAGTGGCTTTCTTGCATGTAGACCCTTCAAAAAACATATTTTGATGTTTCAACCTCCGAATAGACAGTCAATTGTTTTGCTATGCCGTATGTCCGTATATCTTTGCCTGTGTTTGTTTGGTAAATACAAAAATGGTACTGGTGAAATAGTGTTATCTGAATGATAGTATTTGGATAGGAGTTAAAATAATTGTATTTTCTCATAGAGGCTACAGTACTATGCATAGCACGGTTGGGTCCGTGCTACGGCTCAATATTTGAGTTTTCAAAATTCTAACGGTCGATCCGAACCGTTCAACATAATTATAAAATGAATATGTACTTGCAAGCCAAATTTTACATTTTTTTCAAATTCTTTTACTATTTTTTTAGATAGGTAGAAAATCACTTGATCTAAAAATTCTGGACCATCCAAAAATAGTGATTTTCTACCTATCTAAAAAAATAGTAAAAAAAATCGAAAAAATGTAAAATTTGGTTTGCAAGTACATATTCATTTTATAATCATGTTGAACGGTTCGGATCGACCGTTAGAATTTTGAAAACTCAAATATTGAGCCGTAGCACGGATCCAATCCGTGCTATGCATAGTACCGTAGCCTCGCTCTTTTCTCATTATTCGGAAGAATGAAAGTATTATTTATTATTTGATAAAATGTTTGTTGCAATAATGGAATGACGGACTGTATGATTGTAAAATAATACTAATGATGATGTACGATAGTACTAGCAATAATATAAGCAATGATAATAATAATATTGATGGTAATAACACTAATAATCGCTCTACATCCAACTTTTAATATAATATAATTAATATTAAAAATAAAAATGATGATAATAATAATAATCACTTTTAATCTACCATACAATACAGTGAGAATTAGTTTATTCTAAAGTTATTTCTCATTCCTAATTCCTGTTTGGAAGCAGCATTAAACTAAAATAGCATAGTAGAAACATTGTAGTTGTTAGTATTGTTATCTAGAAGTCAATTATAAAATCGTGATAAAAATACTACCATTTGTCTCTCTTCTAGTCATGTCATTTGTCTCTCTTCTATTTGATCTATAAGCAAATCTTATGAGTAGATAAATCAATTTAAACTAAAATAAGAAATCAATTTATTAGTCATGTCACACATGTCAAATAAATCAATGAGTCTTTCTAATTAATTTCTTATTGATGTGACCATGTGGAATCTATGTCATTTGACAATGAAATCTAAAATTCTATTCGATTCCATAAATTACAAGTGGCACAAACACTAACAACTACAATGTTTCACCATGTGACAGCCTAATTGGCTTCCAACTACAATGTATAATTGGCTTCCAACTACAATGTATAACAGATTTGCCTATGTTATTTGTCTCTCTTCTATTTAATATCTCATATGTTGAAAACCCACAAACTCTAAACTCAATATCTAGTTCTCTTGGAGGATATGGATTAAGGAGCGATCAATCTGTAGCAAGAGAAAACTTTGGTTTCTAATTAATTTCTTAGTGGATACTGTAGATGGTTTCTATTTTGAAGTTTCGACTTGGTGCAAGGCGCTGCAAGGTATCAACCACCATTAACATCAATAGAGAAGTGAATGATCTTCAATCCTACATCTCAAGGATCTTTATTTCTTGTTTGGAGACAAGAAACAAAATATATGATGCTTATTAATTTGAAAGTTTGATTTTGGTTTGATTCAGTTGCACATGATGTTCCTTTGATAATTTTTTTTGTCAAAAATTTTAAAATTCCGTTGCTTTAAGTACCATAAAACTCAACAGTTGTTTGTGTGGTATCTTTTTGAATACTGAAGAAATAAATAGAAAAGTAATGACATCAAATCAATTCGTGTCAAATATCTTTGTTTTTCTCAAAATATCGCTATGCAACTTCCCACCTAATTGCGTGGATAAATTATTTTCCTTGTCCCTTTATTAGGATCATGAAATTTGCTCAAACATATTTTTTTTTTTCTTCATTTGAGCAGTAGAAAATTCCTTCAGATCAAATAATAAGAGATTAATAAATGTCAGTTTTCTATTTTGTGCAAAATACAAAGAGATGAAAACTTTTATGTATCAAGAATTTGTTCATTAGTGTACTATTAAAATCCTAAAAAAAAATTTGTTAATTTTTTAAGAACCAAGAGTGTATTTAGATACTATGAAAAGATAGATGAAAATATTAATAACTTTAACAATTACTCCCTACTTGAATTATGCAGGAAGAATATTAAATAATTTAGCAAAAAAAAAAATAAACGTACATTTAATCATCATATTTTCAAAATTAACACATACATGATATTTTGAAATGGGAGGACTATTCTGAAAAATGTGCTCCACGGATTCTTAGGAAATAAAACGTCATTTTAGGCGTTACGAGGGAATTTTTCTGTCGTATCCTCGTTGGTCCGCTGCATTTGACGGTCAAGATTCGTCTACGAGGAAGAGAGAGTCACTGACAGATTGACTCGTTGTGAAACTACCTTCCGTTTCAACAGAAAATGGAGACGTCCATTTAATAGAAACTAAACCTGCTAATGAGCCGAGCCGGCTCATGAGCTAATGAGTTGGATAACTCAATAAATTATATCGAGTCAGGTCCTAAACTAAATAAAGCCCGAACTCGACTCGGCTCATATTCTATCACTCAAACATGGCCGAGCCCGAACTGAGCTGAGTAGCCCATTGAGTCTTTTTTCTTTAAACTAGGTCCAGTAGGGGTCGCGAGTTATGACCGATGATTCGGATATATAACAGAGCTCAGTAGAGGAGAGATGGTTTTGGCATGAATTGAGCTCGTGAAGGTTCAAACTCATTAAACTGAGTCGGGCTTTTTTCTTTAAAGTCGAACTGAGCTCGAGTTGGACTTGTTTAGTTATATGACGAGCTGGGCTGAGTTTTGAACTGAGCTTGGCATAGCAGGTCTAACTAAACCCCCCGGGCTATAAATCAAGGACGCGAAGCTTTTTTACTGACTTCCAGAGTTCCACTGTTCCAGTGGCTCCCGAAATTTTTAATTATATCCTCAAATTAAAAGAAATTACGCAAATGTCCCGAAATTTTTGTGATCTCGGAACAAAATCATCGTCTGAAGTTTCAGATCCCGGGCCATGCCTCCCATTTGGACCCCAATACACGCTGAAGTATCTACAAAATTCTATCCATGCACAAATTTTTCCTGCAATGTTGCCCCATGATTATAGTTTCTACTTCGATCCCTTCTTGACCTCCTCTCACTTCTTCACGATTAGAATGTCTATCTCGATTGTTACTAGACATTTTTTGTTCTTCTTTTCTCCTCTTTTCTCTTCGTCTTTTCTTCTATTTTTCTCTTATGTTTGGGTTGAGTGAGTTGTGAGTGTGAGGAGAGAGAAAACATGATTTTATAGGCAGAAAATGTGTTTTATAGACAACCGCTGAAAAAACTAGCGGTCGTCTAGGAAGACAATCGCCGAGAAAACTAGCAGTTAGGGTATATTAAAAAAAAACTGAGAACATTTGTGTAATTTTTTTTAAATTGAAAATAAAAGTTGCTGCAGTAGCTAAATTAGGACATTTTAGAGGGGTCCAGATATTCTAAAGTAATTCAAATTTTTAGTTCAAATCCAAACTTATCAATCAGAATGGTTAATTCGGTTCAAGGTGAAATGCACATGGTCTTTTAATATTTGTATCACGAGATTGAACGAGTTTATATTCAAACTCAAAGTTTGAGTTACTTTGGGGGATCCGAATTCACTTCAAAGACAGAGATTGAATTACAAAATTACATGTTAAAGATTTAAAATACATAATGTACAGTAATTAATATTTGAATTCAAGTTTTTACAATTACAAAGTGAAATTATAAATACACATTTAAAAAATAAAATAAAGAGAAAAACATCAAAATTTTATTTTGATAAAGTTATTTAAAAATATAAAATAATTAGTAAAGTCCTTCCGATTTTTTTATTAATCGAAAAAAAAAATATAGCAGATGGAGAACGGTTTGATAAAATTTTGATATATAGGTAGGACGGAACAATTTATTCCGTTTCACAAACTCATATACTACGATCGAAATAATAATCTGATTTCAAGTGCGTAAAATCCAAAATTCTTCTTATTTGTGGAACGAAATAAATTGTCCCATCACACGGGACGGGATAAATTGTCCCGTCCTACCTATATATCGAAATTTCTTCAAACCGTCCCATCCGCGGTATTTTTTTTTTATAAAAAAATCGGAAAGTCCTTTGGCTTTTAGCTTATTAAAAAAAAATAAAAGAAAAAAAGTGAAGTTGCCATATGGGGAAATTTTTTATCTATAGAAATTATTAAATACAGATGTACAAAAATAGAAAGAGTGTCTCATTTCCAACAAATATAGAAAGATCTGACTCAATGAGTCAGATCCAAGTTTATGGATCGGTCTCAATGGTCCAGATCCATCAATAACCTGATTTTCTGTGGCATCTGGACCATTGAGACCATTGAGGTTATTGATGTCACAAAAAATCAGGTTATTGATGGATGTCACAGAAAATCAGGTTATTGATGAATCTGGACCATTGAGACCGATCCATAAACTTGGATCAGACTCATTGAGTCAGATCTTTCTATATTTATTGAAAACGAGACACTTTTTCTATTTCCGTACATCTATATTTAATAATTTCTATAGATAAAAAATACTCCCATATGGTCAAGTGGGGGACCCGCAAATGATGTGTCAACTGTCAAGTAATTAAGCTGCTCCCACCTAGGAATTCGCATCCTCTGAGATATCTCAAACTTTGAGTGTTTTCTTGAAAAATCTGAACCGTTCATACGTTCTGCACGAATATCAAAGCACAAATAATACTGCCCCGCGTTATCCCCGAACAGGCACCGTACACGTCGGTCGCGCAAAAGTTGAGATATCTCAGACGATACGCAGTCGTCCCTGCCCATTCAAGAATTCATATCACCTAAGGTAGCAGAATATTTATTTTTAGATCAGGACCGTCCGATTAGAATCTGCCCGAATATTAAAGAATACCCATGCATTCTGTCCGGGCCTGATTGGTCCGAATTCGGATCGGACGGTCGGAAACTAAACTGAAACACGCCAATTTAAGATCTCGGGTCAAACTTTCGCCACCTTCCTGTCCAATTAAGTATTGACTCCGCCTCTCTTCTCTGGCGATATTTCCCATGGCCGTGAAACCACCTCTAACCTCTCCCGCCTCGACTCGCCTCTCTGGCGCCTCCCCAGCCCGATCCTTTCTCTCCTCATGCACGGCGTCGCCTCTCAGATCGAAAGAATCGACGAGCTCTTTCGCTGTCTTCTGCTCCAGCGCTGGAAACCCTAGCTCCGACGGACACTTCTCGAAGGGATCGTCTCTGGATTCGAGTAACGGAACTTCGATCTCTTCTAATGCTTCGTCCGCGATCGATTTTCTCACCCTCTGTCACCGACTCAAGGTATGCGATGATCTGTCAGAGGAGAAATTTGATATTTTGCCTTCTTTTTCGTCGTAGATTTGTTTAGTTATTTGATATTTGGGGTGTCTCTTGCATGTAGCAATTGCAATGTTTTAAAATGCGGTTTTGTTCATGCATGCGGAAGGTTACGGCCTACAGCATAGTCCTAATGATGGACTTATATATGCGGATTTTAAAATAAATTGTTGATGGACCCTACATAGTTTGGGAATATGTCTAAGGTTTATCATATTAATTCCTTCGAAATTAGGTGAGAATAATACCGTAAAATCCCAATTTCTTGAAAGTCACTAATGATGGACAATGATTTCATGAAATAAAATTCATGATAAAATTCTACATAAAAAATCATGAATTTTGATATAAAGAAACCCTAAAAAGTAAAAGCTCAAAAGGGGTGAATTTATATGAAATTTTGAAGTTTTGGAGACAATTCTGTATGCACAGAATGGGGTCCCCTAGCAGAATACCTAATTAACTCCTAGGTGTCCGCATATGCGTCCGCATGTAGTATTATGCTTCCGCGTGACCGCATATGAGGCCGCATATTCAAATCCGCATATATGTGACTGCATGACATTTTGCAGCAGACCTCATACGCATATGCAGCCGCATTTAAAAACACCGAGCAATTGTGAGCTGTGACTAGGCTATTGCAGAATATTATTTGGTTAGAGGGTTGTCTCTTGTATGTAGCAAATGTGGTGATTTTAATTGGTAAATAATTCTTTTAGATGCATCAACATAGAAATTATAGAATGTGCTCATCTTGGTTTGTGTTATATGCAAAGCAACTTTCTGCACTTAAGAGTTAAGATTGCTATAAATTTTTGGCCGGTTATACTTATGCTGATTGCTGTGAAGTTAAAATTGTAATTAATACCAAATTATGAAAGAAAATGGTAGTGTTTCATGTTATATAGGATAGTGCTGTTATATAAAACTTAAGAATTTCACAGCACTCTAATAGATAAGAAAATCCTCACAAATTGCATCTTCCTTCGTCCTTTCATTAAATGTTGTTACATATGCTAGGAATTATTCTCTATATTATAATTTCCAGACAACAAAGAGGAAAGGATGGATTAATCAGGGAATTAAGGGTCCCGAGTCTATTGCTGATCACATGTACCGAATGGCAATCATGACTCTAATTGCTCCTGATCTCCCCAATATTGACCGAGAAAGGTTGGTTTTTATTATGATTTTCTAAGCATAATATGAAATCTGTTGGGCAAACCTTTCCCTCCAGAAACAAAAAGAAGATATGAAATCTTTAGAATAAGTGGTACTTTTTGTCTATTGTAAGAATTACCATGTTGGATATCTGGATCTTCGACTACATCTGTAATAGTTTTAACCATGTGCATTGCTACTAGTTTGATACTTGTTTGACCAATCCATTACCTTTTTCTTTCTTTTACCGGGTGGGGGTGGGGGGGGTTGTTGTTTGGTTAAGAGTTTAGTAAACTGAGTTAAGTTGCACAATTGAGTGTCTGACAGGCTTATAAAAGCTAAATTTGCACATAATTACACCTTGTGGAGTATTGATACCACATTGTTTGGGCCGAAAAAGGTACCTGCCAACTTTTTATTATACCATCTGATATTTGATCTTATTATCTCATCTTGTGTTGAATAGGTGTATCAAGATTGCAATTGTTCATGATATTGCCGAAGGTACAAACATCAGTCAGAATCAGATACCTTCTCAAGTTTGCTTCTAGTTATTCTGTAACATGCATTTCTGAGTGAAGTAACTAATGTCCCCTTTTATTACAGCTATTGTAGGTGACATTACACCATCCGATGGCGTACCAAAAGCAGAGAAAAGCCGTCTTGAAAAGGAAGCATTGGATGAGATGTGTCGTATCCTTGGTGGTGGATTAAGAGGTAATTTTACAAAAGTGTGCATCTGTCTATGTTTCTATTTCATTCTCAGGAACTTCTTGTTTGGTAAAATTGTAAAGGTATCTTATTTTCTACAGCTGGGGCAGTCTAAAATTGTAAAGAGATCTTATAGTTCATGAAATGTAAGCAGCAGAATGCTTAAAAGTAATGGAATCAGTGAAAGATGCACAATATGAAATATGTAGGTCTCAATACAGGCAATGTAATAACCCCAAGAAAAGGAAAAAAAAAAAGAAGGCAAAAATGCTAAAGTAGGTTATATGTTAATGAACCCATTTGTCTTATTTTATGCATGCTGACTTTCATTACTTTTTATCAGCGGATGAAATAAAGGAACTTTGGGCAGAGTATGAGAATAATTCTTCCATTGAAGCTAGCATCGTGAAGGACTTTGATAAAGTGTGAAATGGTTTAAAATCAGTTGGCTTTCTTATATACTAACATAAACTTGCAAATGTTGACTATCATTTTTAGACATTGTCTTTCTTTGTTTGAACCTCATTTAATACCTTCATTTCTTTTGAGTAGGTTGAAATGATTCTTCAGGCTTTGGAATATGAGACAGGTACGCTTTTAATTGTTATCCTTTTTGCTGTTTTGTCCATTTCTTTCTATTAAGATAATCAACTTCAATTATACTTCTCAATCTCTTTGATTGTGTTTTTTTTTTAGCAGAACACGGGAAGATATTGGATGAGTTCTTTCTTTCAACAGCAGGTTTTAATACTTTTTCATCTCAGATTAGGCCATGCACAAACTATCAAATATTTTTGTTTAGTTATTTAAATGTGTTTGTGTTATTATAGGCAAATTTCAGACGGACATTGGGAAGAGCTGGGCAGCTGAAGTTGTTAAAAGGAGAAACAACAGGCTGGGAAATAAATTTTAATTTTTCTATTTTCTTATTTTTTATCTGTACTGTAGTCGTAATTATGAGAAAAATGATTTACTAGTAATTCTGGTTAAATCACAACACGGTATCAAAATGTTTTTGTTATATTTTCAGTTAAGAGAGATACTCCAAGACGAGGGTATCAAAATGTTTTTTTTATATTCAATCTTTTTATTTCTTATATTTTCTGCAATTGACCTTTCTATGGGAGACGGTGGTCTTTTTTTCGGTTTCATAGATTGTCTAATCATTTTTAAATCTGGTGTCTGTCACGAGCACAATCCTACCCAAATTAATGTAAAGTTCGTATGTTATTATATTTAGAGATGGGTCTTACGCGAGTTTGTGCTCAAATTTTATTCCAAAATGTACACATTGAACAAAATTTCAAGTGAGAAATTGTACGTAAAAGCGAATGCGATACTTCGAAGCAAGTTGCAACCGAGCCGACAGCTCCGTGTGTGAAAACAAGAGATTGACAGAAAGGGGTTGTTGGTAGCCACTTGCCAAGGTTTGAAAAAAACCAAAAAAGGGGTTGTTAGAGAAAAAAAAAAGGAATTCCGATTTTGTAGCCACGTTTGAAGAATCCGGGGCAAGTGTCACTCCGGAGGCGGAACTAATAAATCCAACAGATCCGTGGAATTGTACGCACTTTCAAGAAAGTCTATCTGACCCCATCCGGCCATAAGGTTGATGGGTCGGGTTGGGTCCCATTTCAGATCGAATTCGGATCTCTCCAAGGCAATAAGTAAATCCGGATCGTTATTTTAACTTGGCATGAATCTCAAAGCGGATGAGTTTGACCCGCCTGAAACTAATCTGGGCCGTGTATTTGTATAAATTGCAGATAATACCTGGGGAATACATACTCTTTCAGATCGGATCGTATACGGTCCTAGAATAAGACTTGTCTAACTTAGATTTAGTATATGTGATATGTGTATTTCATATATCTAATATCTTATATACTATTGAAGTACGATTATAGCTGAATTGATCATCTAATATTGCGAAATCCAACTCCGTTACCAAATTTGCGTGTTCTTTATATTTTTTTTATTTTACTTGTTTTGTGTGAACCGTTTTTGTGCATTAAAACTTGTTTATTTTTGCATTTTTGGTTAAGAGTTCTAAATTAAGCCAAAAATATAAAAAAAATTCAAATTTCGGACTTAAACGTGTTTATACTTAATAGTCCATCACAAAATCATTCGTTCAGTTTCACGCGTTCAATAGTTCTTGCGGCTCAGAATTTGGAACCTTTTATTTTCAAAAACTTTCAGTCATCTAAATGAATTTAGTATAAAGAGCGTCTAACTATTCTCCAGTTCAATTCCCTCATTCATCTGCTGGTCATTAACTGCCTAGGGGGACTGCTCAATAAATGGGGGGCTACTAACTACTTGGAGGATCACCTAATATTTGATATATTTGACAATTGGCGCATGCAAATATGTATACCTATGGATCAAGTGTTAATATATAATATATCAAGTATTCATACTTATGATATCAAGTTTTTTGAAAAAAAATGGACATATCATCACACATCCATTTTTTACATGTTTTTAGAGGTGATTTTTTTTTTCTCCGTTCAATCTCGCCAATATTTCTGACGATTTGTGAAAAAAATTTGCGAATCTAAAACTACGAACGTCTTCTATGCAATTTTCTCTTTCAAATAAAATCCATGATGACATACTTTCGGATTGTCTGTCGCGTAAGTATTCATACATCGTCGTGCAAGTATTCATATTTCGTCGTGCAAATGTTCATACATCGACAAGCAAGTATTCATATCTCGTAATGCAAGTATTCATATCTAAGATACTAAGTATTTCTAGAAAAATGGACATATCAACTTCGTTTTTTCTGTTAACACACACCTATCTTTTACACATTTTAAGATGTGAGTTCTTTTTCTCCATTTAATCTCGCTCATATTTTTGACGATCTATGAGAAATTGTGTGAATCTAAAATTACAAACGTCTTCTATGTAATTTTTTCTTTCAAATAAGATCCATGATGAAGTATTTATCTCTAAAATTTCAAGTATTTATACTTACGCAGTAAAATGTGAATATTAATAATGTAAATTATTTATGAGAAATCCACTGACGTGTCTTGAGAATTAACTACCTGGGAGACCACTACCTACCTGTGGACCACTACCGATCTGAGGGGATCGCAGACATCGCTTGAAAGTGACACGGACCACATGCGGAAAACCAAAGACAAGCGGATACGTAACGACCATGGCAAGTGCCTAGCGCTATAATTGTTATAAACAATATTCATCTATAAAATATTAAGTATTCATACTTACGCATTGAAGTGTGAATCTTTATGCTGTAAAATATTCCTGAGAAACTGCCAAACGTGCTACCGGGATTAACTACATGGGGGGACCACTACCTATATGGGGGGACCGCAAACGTCACTTGAAAGCGACAGAGACATGGACCGCACGCGAAAAAGCGACAGCTACGAGGACCACAATCACAAAGCGGATGCGTAACCATCACACAATCACCCGCACTTTTAGTAAAAATGTTAAAATCTAAAATCGTAAGTATTCATACCTACACCTACGCATTGAAATATGAATTGTTATGTTGTAAAGTAACTTAAATCAGTTAATTTGTTTGGTTCTTGAACATATTGATAGTTACTAAGAAAAATATTCATACTTATAACTGAAGTATGAATTTTTACATTGTAAAGTATCTTAATTTATATTTATTTTTACAAATGACTTTGTGTTTGACCCTAAAAAG
>JAJGRW010001396.1:0-13022 GCA_025461045.1 Carex parvula | reverse complement strand
CTTTCTGGACCAAGACACCGTCTTTTGCAAGATGTTCTTGATTTCTCTGTTTGAAATTTCTACTTGCCCACTGGTTTGTGGATGGTAAGGAGTTGCCACCTTGTGTGTGACGCCATATTTCTTCAGAAGATTGTTGAATTGATTGTTGATGAAATGCGATCCTCCATCACTTATCACTACTCGAGGGATGCCAAACCTTGGAAATATGATCTTCTGGAACAGCCTCTTGACTATTTGCATCTGCTGATGGCGCTGGAATTGCTTCCACCCATTTTGAGACATAGTCGACTGCTACGAGGATATACTTGTTGTTACCTGAGCTCGGGAATGGCCCCATGAAATCAATTCCCCAAACATCGAAAATCTCCACTTCTAGGATTGAATTTTGAGGCATCTCATCGCGTTTGGATATGTTTCCCGTCCGTTGACATGCGTCACAGCGGGAGACATAATCCTGAACATCTCTGAAGATGTCGGGCCAATAAAAACCTGCTTGAAGGATTTTTCAATGTGTCTTTCGGAATGATGCATGGCCACCATACAGCGAGGAGTGAAGTCATGAATGATGCTTTTCGATTCTTCGTGTGTGACACATCTTCTGTGTATTCCGTCTACACAAAGGCGGAGAGTAAGGATCATCCCAGTAGTAATGTTTGGCACTTGTTAGAAATCTCTCTTTTTGCTGAAATGTCTGTTAGGCGGGATGGCTCCACATGCAATGTAGTTGGCCAGATCTGGTACCATGGCCGTCTGCATGTCTCTACAGAGTAGAGTTGTTCATCAGCAAAAGAATCATCGATCGGTTGATCATCACTGCTTGGTTGTCTCAGTCTTGACAGGTGGTCGGCTAACGAATTCTCTGTGCCCTTCTTATCCCTAATTCGATATCAAACTCTTGTAGGAGAGTACCCATCGGATGAGTCTAGGTTTTGCGTCCTTCTTGTTGATGAGTTACTTGATTGCTGCATGATCTGTGTAAATGATGACTTTTGAACCTACAAGGTAAGATCGAAATTTGTTAATTGCAAATATTACTGCGAGTAGTTCTTTCTCAGTTGTTGGTAATTGCATTGAGCTTCATTTAGACTTTGCTCGCGTTAATTAGATTGCATAGGGTTTCTTATCCTTCCGTTGTCCCAGGACTGCTCCCACTGCGTAATCACTTGCATCGCACATGATTTCAAAAGGGTGGTCCCAGTCAGGCGGTTGGAGAATTGGGGCTGAAATCAAAGCATTCCTGAGTGTGTTGAATGCTTCGATACATTTCTCATCGAAGATGAACTCGGTATCCTTCATGGTCAAGTTTGAGAGTGGCTTTGTAATTTTTGAGAAGTCCTTGATAAATCTTCGATAGAAAACCTGCATGACCAAGCAAAATCCGAATGTCACGAACAATGTTGGTTGAGTTAATTTTTCAATTACCTCGACTTTGCTTTGTCAACTTCCATTCCCTTAGAGGAAATGGTATGACCAAGCACCACCCCTCTCCTGTACCATAAAATGACATTTTTCCCAATTAATACGAGGTTACTTCTTCACATCTTTTAAGAACTTTAGACAAGTTCCTTAAACATGAGTCGAAGGTATCCCCATAAACTGAAAAGTCATCCATGAATACTTCCATTATTTCCTCGACATAGTCCGAAAAGATAGACACCATGGCTCTTTGGAAGGTTGCGGGAGCGTTGCATAACCCGAAGGGCATGCGACGGTAAGCGAAAGTTCCATAGGGGCATGTGAATGTGGTCTTTTCTTGATCTTGAGGATGAATTGGAATTTGGAAGAAGCCGGAGTATCCATCAAGGTAGCAGAAGTATGAGTGCTTTGCTAATCGCTCCAACAGCTGATCGATAAACGGAAGAGGGTAGTGGTCCTTTCTGTTGCCGCATTTAGCCGCCGATAGTCAATGCACATTCGCCATCCTGTAACAACTCTTGTTTGGAGCATTTCGTCGTTATCTCCTTTCACAACTGTGGTGCCTCCCTTCTTTGGAACGACCTGGACGGGACTCACCCAATTGCTATCAGAGATGGGGTAAATGATGTCTGCATCTAGCAACTTCAGGACTTCTTTCTTGACCACTTCCTTCAAATTTGGATTGAGTCTTCTTTGCGGTTCTCGTGAAGGTTTGTGATCTTCCTCTAGCAGAATTCGGTGCATGCAAATGGTAGGACTGAGGCCTTTGATGTCATCGATTGAGTAGCCAATTGCTTTCTTGTGTTTCCTGAGTGTATTGACGAGTTTGCTGATTTGGGTCTTGTCAAGCTGAGAGCCGACAATTACCGGGTAGGTTCGATTCGGGCCTAGAAATTCGTATTGTAGGTTGGGTGGAAGAGGTTTTAGCTCGAGTTGTGGAGGAGAGGTTGCCTTTTCCTTCTTCTTCTCTTCGCTACTACCCATATCGGAAAATACGGGTTGTAGGACTTTGGACACGGGAATTACTTCTTCTTCAGTGATAGTAGTGCATCTTGCGCAAGTTTCATTATAAACCTCGTCAGGTTTAGTGGCGACATCTTGTTCAGGTTGCACTTCATCATCTTCCCTTCCAAGAAGGCTATCCAAATCCTCAATACCCATGAACTCTCCAAATTCATCGAATGGGTACTCTTCCTCTTCAAATTCATCAGTGATGCCCAAGTTAAAGACACGATCAATGTCAGAAGGGTATTTTAAAGCTCTGTTTATGTCGTAAGTAACCTTGTCCTTTCCGACATTTAATGAAATTTTCCCATTCTTAACATCAATCATTGCTCCACATGTGGCGAGGAATGGCCTTCCAAGGATGATTGGAATGTGTTCGTCTTCTTCCATGTCTACTACAACAAAATCTCCAGGTATCCAAAGGTCTCCAACTTTGATCGGTACATCTAGCAATACTCCTTCAGGATATCGAATTGACCGATCAGCCAGTTGTAATGCCATTCGAGTTGGTGATAGATCTCCACAATTCAATTTATCCTTCGGCATCAAACTCACACTTGCCCCCAAATCACATAAAGCTTTCTTGAAATCTGTTGTGCCAATTGTGCATGGTATCGAAAAGCTTCCCGGATCTTTCAACTTCGTCGGTAATTTGCTTTGCACGAGCGCACTACATTCCAGATTGAGCGGAATTGTTGAGAATTCTTGGAGTCTACTGCGGTTTGAAAGAATCTCCTTCAGAAATTTAGCATACGAAGGTATGTTTGCAATTGCCTCAGTGAAAGGGATTGTGATTTATAGTTGCTTGAGTGTCTCCATGAATCTCGCGAATTGTGGCTCCATCTTGTGTTTGGCCGGCCTTGGAGGGAATGGAAGAGGTGGCTTGTAGGGTGGTGGTGCAATATATTCAGGTTCGGGTTGTCGCTCGTCTCCACCTACGGTGTCATTCTGCTCCTCAATAAGGTCTGCCTGTGGTTCGAATACGGGCTGCTCCGGTGGTTGCGGCTCGTACTCTTCTGAATGCAATGGTTCTGCATGCATCTCATCGGAAGTTTGATCGGGCATGGGAGGTCCCTGATAAGCTGTACCGCTCCTTAGTGTAATGCTCTTACAAGTCTCTCTTGGGTTTTCTTCCGGTTGGCCCGGAAATTTGCCTTTTCCACGTGCGATACTTGAGAGTTCTCTTGCCATCTTAGAGACATTGTCTTCTAAGTCTTTGTTGCGGTTTGTTAAGGATTCGATCTTTTGTGCGATTTCGGCGTTAGCCTTCTCTTGCTTCTCTAGGAATCTCTCCATTAATGATGTGATGTCTGGTTGCTGCGGTTGATTGTATTGCCTTGGTTGGTAGTTCGGTTGAGGATTGTTGTATCTTGGTTGAAAATTGGATTGTGGTTGGTAGTTTTGTTGGGGTGCAGCAGGCCTTTGATTGTTTGCATATGAGAGATTTGGATGGTTTCGGTTGTTCGGATGGTATGTGTTGTAGGCGGGCTGAGGTCGAAAGCTGTTGTCGATTGAGTTTGCTTGCTCCATTTCTTCCTCAGGTTCCGTCACACTCATACACTCGGTCATCTCATGCGCTCCTCCGCAATAGCCACATGCTGTTGCGGCATTGACTGCTGCTACCGTTCGCTGCTTGGTCTGCTTGTTAAGTGCCATTTGCAGAGCATCAATCTTTGCGCTCAGCATGGAAATATCATCTACTCGATGCATGCCAGGTGTTGGCGCTGGCTTCTTTCGCTCAGGGATCCAGTAGTGTTGGTTGATTGCAATCTCTTCAATTAGTTTGTAAGCCTCGTCAGGTTCCTTGTTCATGATTGCTCCTCCTGCAGAAGCATCAATAGACAACCTATCGGTAGGGTTTAGACCATTATAAAAAGTTTGGACAATCAGCCATCTTTCTAGACCGTGATGTGGACAACACCTTAACATATCCTTATATCTATCCCATGCCTCACACAATGTTTCACCATCCCTTTGTTCGAAATTAGTAATTAGATTTCTAAACCTTGAAGTTTTGGATGGTGGAAAATATTTTGCAATAAACACATTAAACAATTGGTCCCAAGTTTGAATGGAATTGGCCGGTAAGGAAAACAACCATGCTCTTGCTTTATCTTTTAATGAAAATTGAAATAGCCTTAGCCTGATTGCTTCATCGGTAACTCCGTTGATCTTTATCGTCTCGCATATCCCTAGGAAAATTGACAAATGAAGATGTGGATCTTCATGTGGCAATCCTCCAAATTGCTGTTGCGAAACCATATTTATGAGAGCAGGTTTGATCTCAAAATTACGGTTTGTAACAGTTGGCGGGTTTATGCTAGAATTAGGATCATTCGCGCGCGGTACGCAATAGTCCCTTAGAAGTCTGGGTTTTGCTGCATCGTGAACTCCATTATCACCATTGTGTCTTCCGTTGTTAATTGGTGGGATATCCATGTTGATCGAATCTGGGTCTTCTTCGCCTTCAGAATTACTGGATGAAGAACTATGATTGGTTCTTATCGGTGATGTGGAAGCGAATTGTCTTCTCCTACTAGCAATCCTCTCGGATCTTCGTACGGATGATTCGGCCAGCGTGCAGTATCCTAACAAAGAAAATCTGAAATTTAAACTAAAAAACCGAAAATAAAAAGAAAAATAAAAAGAAAAACGAAATTGAAAATAAAAGAAAAATGAAAATGAAAATAAAGAAAGTAAAAAGAAATCTAGGCGTTTCTAATTAATTGGATTCAATGGTCAAAGCAAGGGCGTCTTTCGAGGCCTTGCACAATGAACCGTTATTCCCCGGCAACGGCGCCAAAAAGCTTGATCACTCAAAAGAGAGCAATGTTTCTTTTAATATTTATAAACTCGTAAATGCTATCGGTTCGGACTGCAAGCGCACAATCCTTATCGAGTAGTATATGCGAGGTCGATCCACAGGGAATATTGGTTCAATGTTTTGAGCGATCGAATCACAACCTTTCGAAAGGCTAGACGAAATCTGAAATTTGAGAGATGTTTGTTGATCAATGTAAATTAGGAAACAATTAAAAGTAATTAAAGTAAAGATAGATATGAGAATTCCTAGGGTTTTGGCACACCATTGCTACTCAATCCGTCTTGACAATATATTCCTGTTGCGTCTGATTCCCTGTTGTTGTTTTATGAAAGATAACTACAAAGGTCACTGCGATTTATGTTACGCCAGAATGACAGATCTTTCATCGAGACTCTACTCAGGACAATGCGATTTACCTTACGCAACTATCGGGTCTCTTATCTCCCAAATTACTACACAGATCACTGCGATTTACCTTACGCAAATGATGGAATTTGGTCATGCGTTTTGTTGTTCTGGTTTATGGTTTCCCCGCGAAGGTTTTCTTCACATAAACCTAATAGATCTCAACGAGGCTAACTCATCCAAATAGTTTAAAGAGTTATTAAAGCACTGTCACTACCCTAATGAACTCAAACTAGATCATTGAAATTAGATGAAGAGATAATAAATCACAAAAGCATATTCGATACAACAACAAGAAACCATAATCAACAGAAATATATATATCAAAACATCAAGAGTAACAAGGTTTACTGCCTAGCCCTAAGAAAAAGAACTTAGCCGCGGAACGGCATGGTTACAATCACTCCTCTCTTCTCTCTTTAATCAAATATAACCCTAAGTACAAAGATGCCAATTCTATCTGCCCAGGGGCCTTATATAGGAGTGTAGGGACGTGTAGAGGTTGATTGGAGGCTAAGAAATCAATCTGGAAACAGCTGTCGGCAGTTATTTCCCAAGAGACGCCTTCGGATACGGACCGTATCAGGTAATACGGTCCGTAATGAGACCTTGGCGGTTATGGTTGTAACTTCCTGCGCCATCTTCTGAGTCTGTGCTATGTCTGGTCCGTATTAACCAATACGGGCCGTAACCAAGACTTAGTTGAAGGCATCGCTGATCCGATTGACCTGATTCTAGCTCCTTTTGATGTGAAATTGTCCCAAAACCTGTTTTCTACAATAAAACATAAAGAAGGGTGACAGTAGCCTTTTTCTCTAAAATATTAAACATAAGTGTGAGAAAATATGCAAAACCTAAGCCAAAACCCTACGTAAATCATCATCATTTTGACTCTGATCAGAATGCTGAGGTCAGGACTGTAAATGAGCTCCCAAATTTCCTCAATAACGCCATAATACGACTTTGATGCAAAAATCGGCCGGGAATCTCCGGATCTACTGAATTCTTGAGACGTCGCCACCAACATCACCCCACTATTTTGCATCGTTCTCTTATCACTTTGGGATTTAGTGTAAAATGTATATCCGTTAATTTCGTATCCTTGGAATGTTCTAACAACAATTCGGGATCCTTCGCCCAGCAGTCGAACAATTTCATTTACGGGCCTCATATCGGGGCAGAGGCGGATCCAGGATTTTCGTCAGGGTAGGGCAAGAAAGCAGCTAATCGGATTCAAATCTAATAGTAGTAAGTGGAGGAGGCGAATCGGATCGGAAACTTTTTTTTTTTGAAAAAAAAAACATAATTTGTATGAAAAAAATAGGATTTTTTTTGTAAAATGGTAATTTGTAAAAAATAAAATACAATCATTAAAATTAAACTATTACATTAAATATTGGTTAATTTGAATGAATGACAAAGTAATTCCAAACTTTTGAATTGAAAATCAACATATTGGCTAAAATTTAAACATAAAACTTATAAATAAATTTGAAATAAGGAACGGCCCAATATAGTAACCAAACTTCAGCCCACAATTGAATCTCAAATATTAGTCCCACACTGTCAGTTTTCGGAACTATAGTCTCAACAGTCAGCAGGTAGGGCATTTAATTTTTCCAGAGTTGGGCAAGAGTTCAAAATCCAGTACTCTAACAACTGTTTTCGAAAACCCAGGGTAGGGCACTTGCCCACCCCTGGCTTAATGTGGATCCGCCCCTGATGAAGATCATGTTGAGAAGTTCGGATCGACTGTTTGAACTTTGAAATGGAGATATGAGCGGAAAGTAAAACACTCTCTTTACTTCCCAAAGCATGATAGCCTATTTATGTGTGTGTGTGTGTGTGTATATATATATATATTCTTTTTCCGATATCAATTCTGTAAAATTGGAGAAGTCATCATGATTAAACTGGACAAACCAATTTGAAAATGTTACTTTTTATTTTTACTAATTTAGTTTTAAATTTTCACATTAATTGTTAAATATAGCATAAAGTAAGGCACTCGCAAGTTATGAGATATTGTGAAATAAGATTCCTTGGACATGAGATTTTCTATTCACAGACATGAGAACTCGTAGGGATCTGGGATGGTAGGTTGTTCGTTTGTATCACAAGAATTAATTTGAAAAAAAAATGTAATCGAGATTTTAAATTTATTTTGTAGATGCAGTAGATTAGAACAAAAAAATGAAGCTAGACATCAGAAATTCTAATTTGGAATTTCACTATTTTTGCAAACAACACACATTTTATTCTTAGATATAACATAATTAATCATAATGGTCACCGAGATTCTGCTGGAATCTTTTACTCAAAAAAGGAAAAAAAATACAGAAAGGATCACACTTGTATTACAAGATTAACAAATAAACTTATGGATAAATCTCAATTATGGAAATAAATCCGATGGTACGGGTGATCTGGTACGAAGCAAACCCTGCATCAGTGAATAACTTTTTCCACTGGAGCTCATCTCGCTCTGCTCCGCCTACTATCGTCAGCATTAACAAATCAGACAACAAGTGTGCTTCTTGGCATGTCTTGGATGATGTTGATCCGATCACATTCTCGATTACAATTACCTTGCCTCCGGCATCGCTCGAAGCAATTGCCTCTTTGCATCGCCGCAATATCTTAATGCAATCTTCATCGCACCAATCATGCAGGATCCACTAGAACCAGGAGATGAAAAAATTACTTCAGTACATTAATTTTTTGTGGAATGGTTTACATTGTTGAATAAATATATATAATGTTATTGATGTTTTTGACAAGGATATAACTTTTGTTATAACTCATATTTATTAGTGAATATTTTTTATTAAAAATTAGAACTAAAAAGTATAGTAAACATTATATTATATCCTCTAATTTCTTTAATCTCTATTTGAAATAAAGATTTGATCTAACATCTCAACTATAAATATTTATAACATTAGAGAGTCTAGTCAGGTTTCGGAGGCGTGTGACCTTCCACACATAGCACATTTTTTTTAATTTTATTTGATTAATGATTGAATTCTATTATTGCATTTTCTTTTATAAAATGTAGCATACCGAAACATTACTCTTAAATTTAGTAAACAATTTAGTACATATATACCAGTATAAGGACGCATTTAGTGCAAAAAAAAAAGTTTGCTGACCTTGAGAACCACAACCTGTGCCGGAGGAATGTAATTAAACATGTCGCCAGAAACAAATTTGACGGGTCCATCATTTGGAATGTCGCGTATCACATGAGGCAGGTCCAGAACGGTGCACTCGACGTGCGGGCAAATCTCGGCGAATCCTTTGGCCAGTGCACCGGTTCCTCCACCCACGTCGACTATAGAGTGTACGCCTTTGAATACATCACTGACATGATTAACAAATGCGATAGTGAAAACGATGTTGCTTCCTTCCATCGCATCGTTGAACATCTTATTGAATTTCGGGTTCTTGCTCATCATCTCCCAAAATGTGGTGTCGTGTGCCATTTCGAATGGCTTTTGTTGGTCATCTTGCTTGAACCAATCACCCAAATGTAAAGAAGGTTTCACCATAATGAAGTCGAGATGCGAACACACTAAAGAAAACATGCTAAAAGCTTCTTCATTCTTTAGTACAAGGCGCGACATAGTACTAAGGTCATAGACTGCCTCAGTTCCTACACTGGTACCTTGCTCAAGGAGGAAGCCGACATGCGTCAACATGCGCAGGAGACGGTGCAAGTGAGGTTTCTTTGTGGCAGGAAGGGACAAAGTCGACTGAAGCTGGCCGAGGGTCATTGGTTGGCCATGATTGTTGATTGCGTCGGCGATGCCGAGGTCTAAGGCACATCTCAGTGACATAGATTTCAGAAAACCTATTGTCAGGTTCCATAGCTCAGCTTGAGCTTGAACCAACTCAAGAGTACTCATTTGATAGGTTGCTCTCCATGGATGCTTTTATATTCTTTTGGTAAGTATTGATTTTGTTTCTGAGTCATCTCACTTCTATTTATAGGAAAATCAAGATGTAGTCTAAAATAAATAATTGTCAACCAGACAAATAGGACAAAATTTATCTCTTATTAGACTATATAATTTCTCTTTCAATATATTATAAATTCTAGTCTATCAATTAATTGCCAGTATTGGTAAAAGCTTCTGAACACTTCGTTGTCACGTTGTAATACAATAAATATGGAAATAATCAGTTTTTAAACCCAATTAATTAAGGCTTGAAGAGCATTTTGATAGGTTCTGAACAAATTTGAAATATTTTAGTGCGTAACATGAGGTCTATTTTTTGTGGACCAAATTGTAATTTGAAATTGTTTCCCTAACAGCTACTTTCTTTGACAGTTAACATATTTTAAGTTAGTGTTGTCATCACTCATCATGTAAAAGCATAGATTATTTAGTTATTAGCCAGTAGTAAGCAAACTAGAGACTAATTAGAAAATTCCATAGTTGTGCCTAGCATTAGAGAGATATTTCGTTACAATCAAGGCAATCAAATACATGGCTGTTTTTCAGGTAGCAACAAAAATTTAAGTATTTTTTTAATTAATAGTCTCAAAACCTTTTACGGCGTATAATTTTCTTCATATTGTAATTATATGTTCGACTACTGATTGCCAAGTTCATCGCAACATCTCAATCACTGAAATTAACACAAACACATTTGAGTAAAATGTAAAACAGGCCCAATTTAAATATACACTTTTGACCTTAATAAGTTTATTTGGCATACAAGTAATAGCCCTTCAGGTCAATGTTTGGATATATAGACAAACAGTAATAGGGAATAACAGCAGTCGTGTATATAAACTTGATAAATAAACTATGCATAATTACGAGTGATTTTGATACTTCTAGACGTCAAGCCTTACATCTGTTATAATTAACAGTGATTTTGTACCTATATAAAATTATAGTAAAATTTTTTAAAAAACATATACAATTTGATCTTCAAACATATTTTAATATGAAGATCTTGTTGAGCAGTTTGGATCAACTGTTTGGAGTAAAAGGTGAAATATCACAAGGCATGAAAGACATGCCTCAATGCATTTTAAATATGCAGCAGAAAATTATGATATATATCGCATACAAGGGAATTTTGGTGTTGGTGATCTATTTTATTTATTTATTTTAGGACTTCTGAAAATTTGTCACATTTGACACGAAAATAAAGCATTTGAAATAAATAAAAAATGAACACATTGTACACTCCACATTCCACCATAAATCATGTTCACCATTTACGGAACCTCCAAACACAATGGGTCCAGTGACCATAGATCAGATCAATGATTTATAAATAATTGAATTGTACTATTATATATCTTCATTTGTAGCTATTAATAGCACTTTGCATTTATGAGTTATTAATAGCACTTTGCACTTCCCATCTTGGTTTGTCCATCTTGATTTGTAGCTATTAATAGCACTTTGCATTTATGAGGTTTATAATTAAACTCCCACCTTCCCCTGCAAAATACAAATGTTTTAAAGGTAACACAATAATTGAATTGTACTATTATCGTCGGTTTGTCCCATTATCTTGATTTATAAATAATTGAATTGTACTATTATCTTGAATTGTAGTATTAAATGACAGTCCATAATTTATGAAATAGGATTAGGATAGACAACCAGTCATGGCAAGACAGAAATTACGACAATGTTTGGTGCATGTATGTAAAATAAAAGTTCCTTTTGGCAAATGCAAATCTCCAAATTTAGAGCTCCAGAAAGTTAAAAAGTTAAAACCAATAAGAACCATTATTTCTGCCTATTTATATATTTGTTATATCGTCGCAATTTGTCCAATTACACAATTGAGGATTGTGGTTACTTGCATTGGACAATAGAAAGCTAGATCAAGGCACAAGTACCATGTAAGTTTTATACATGAAAATCATCAAATTAATTGAAGGCTTGAATTGCTTAATTTGGGGCTTAGCTACAAAAAGATGGAACTCACACTACTCCAATCAGGGATGTTACAGGGCCAAATTGTTTTTCCTGGTTGAAATATAATATATTTTGAAGTTTCAAATATTTCAGGGGCAAACAGATGATTGGATAGATGAAGCCAAAAGTAGTTTGGCTCTTAAAAAAACGCGTCCTTCTAGACGGCACATCAGGAATTCGCGTTATATCTGGAAGGTCCATTAGAGAAAGCCTATTTTTAAGATAGTCCACGGATCGTGCGGCCTCAGGGTATGCCGCATGCGGCATAGAGGAGACCGCAGAGATTCCTGACTTAGCTGATTTTCTTGTATTTTTGTCATTTCGCATGTTGTGCACTTCGTGTGAGGTGTTGCATGCTCCATGTAATGCCCCATTTTGATGCCTAATGAGGCTGAAACATATAGCGAAAATCACTATCTTTTCTTCCGAAAAATAGTGAAAAACGAATACAAAGTAACCATTTTCCCAATTTATTTACCGCAAATGTGTTTTTAGGCTATTTTGGCAGGTTTTGGAGAAAGTTGCGTATTTAGGCCAAAAAAGAAGCAAAAATATCATATTTAGACGATTTCTGGAGATAACGTAAAAATAGGGCATCATATGGAGCATGCAACACCTCACACGAAGTGCACAACATGCGAAATAAAGATATTATGAAGAAAATATGCTAATACATGGCAGGCAACATGGAGTACAAGAGCTATGAATCGGCTAAGTCCGGAAGTCTGCACGACATATGGCACATATGGAGCATAGCTGAGTCATGAAGATCAATAGAGTTCCTCACTTTATATGAACTTCAAGGCATCCTACACACCAATCCTGAGGCAAAGCTCCACATAAAGTTGTAGATCTCATTGTCTACTTTCCAACGAGCTTTGAATCACCTCAATCGGAGTCCGGATGACCAAACTACGGCTAAAATACGATTAAGTGTATGTCCCGTATGACATCCTCCATGCCGCATGCCACATCCCCTATGCCGCCTGTGGCATAGCCTGACGCCGCACGAGCCGTGGACTCAATCCGTGGACTGTTTTCTGTAGATCAGATCATCCACTATTGAAGCTATTTTCTGCAGAATTCTTTTAAAAGGACGCGATTGCTTCAGAGCCAAGTTATCTTTGTTATTCTATCTAAACTTGGAGTGCACTCCAAGTTTTCACCTTCTCCACTACTTTCACTACTTCCTCTCGTTTGGGAAGGCTATAAATAACCCTCTTGTAATAGATTTTGGTGTGCATATTTAATTGTATTAAATCCATAGAATCGAGATTAGCAATTCTCATTGCTAGGTTATGTTAGAGAGTTACTTAGAGAGAGAGGGGTAGTCATTGGAAGCCAAGTAGGAGAAGAAGACGTCATCTAAGGAGACAGAGGTTCATCCATCTTCAATTGGGTTGAAATTTATGTTATCTTTA
>JAJGRW010001395.1:46775-68594 GCA_025461045.1 Carex parvula | reverse complement strand
TTTTATTTTTTTTTTTAAAAGTGCAAAGAAATTGAAGAAAATGTAGGCAACCGACTACTCGATTCGGAAGCGGTTAATTTTTTATTTTTTTTGAGAAATCATAAGAATCAAGCCCTCATCTATAAAACCCATAACTGGTTACAATGCTAAGTGCATAGAAGGAAAAATCGGTCATTCCGGATCGGAATTTTTGGCCGAGTTACACAGTAGGTGATTTGTTTTTGTCGAACTTCGGGCAAATCGGTCCGATTTCAGTCAAAATTTCAGCCGAATCAGTCTGATTCCAATCCAATTCGGCAAAATCGGTCTGATTCTAGTCAAATTTTCAACCGAAACGATTGTTTTCCAGAAAATTAGAGAATGTCCGTCCAATTAGGGGTGTCAACGGGTACGGTACTGGTCGGGTGGAAGCATTTTCATACCCATACCCATAATGATAACGGAAGAATCGAGAAAATCTTTACCCTTATCCGTTTTTTCGAATACGGTACGGGTCGGATATAAACGGATAAACAGTACTATTAACATTTTGATTTGTGATTTTGATAAAATAGTTTTTAAAATAAGAAAAAAAAAAGAATGATGAATATAACTAATTTGTATTATGAAAATTAATAAAATACAAAACTTTATTGTATCATGTATCATCTTTATACAAAATATATATCTATAATATAATTTATTTTTAAAATTATTTTATACGATAACGGGTAAGATAGCGAAAAAAAATCATTACTCTTACCCGTACTTGATCAGCTAACGAAAAAAAAATCTTATCCTTATTCGTGTTTTCGTATATGATACGGGTCGGATAAACGGATAAAAAAGTGCAATTGACACCCCTACGTCCAATCTGCATTCGCTGCCCCTTTTTTTTTAATTCTTTTTCCTCTTATGTCTTCTCCTCTCCATTTCATTATTCATCACCTCCATTTTACTCTTTTTAATTTCTAATTTGTTTTCTTTTCCTTTTTTTCTTCTTTTCTACTTTTTAGAGATCAATATTAAGGACTAGCAAGTAATTTTTATTTTTCAGCCCCTTCATTTTTAACAAATTAATATTTTACCAATTTTATTTTTTATTTTTTAGTACAAAATAAGCTTATGGAAAAAAAAAAGTCTAGTTTCCGATCCGATTCATCCGATTCCGATTCCACAGTCACTTGACTATCCAGATTTTGATTCTGATTTTTCCTTCTATACTTAGAGAGTTTTCAAGTAGAAACCCTGTTTATGCAGGGTGATGTGTGAGTGATACATGTGGTGTTTGAAGGAAAGTAAATTTGTTTTAGGTTAAAAAATAAAGTTTTGGTTATGTTTCCTAGTTTCCTATTCTCGTCTTGAGTGATTGTTCTCATCTTCTGTCGTTTATTGTGTGATGATCTCTTCTTTTAGATCTGATGTGCCCTTGAGTTTGTCGTTGAAAATTCAATCTGATATTCTGTTTTCTAGTTTCCCTATTCGGAAGCAGTTTTGATAGAACAAGTATCCTCTCCAGGCACCGTAAGTGGGGCACACAACTTTACGATCCAGATTTACTCTTAGCCGAATCAAATTTTAAGCCAATGCCAATTGAAGATGTAGGGGGTTCTCTTTAAGACTCGTGCCAGGTTAAAAGAATGGTTCGGATTCTCACTAATTCTAATTGATTATCATTAACGTTACCGGAGATGATCCGAATTCCTTTTGATAGGCTAATTTTTAGTACGATAACCTAATTTTATATAGTTATATGGCATTTATTACAATTGTTTTTTTTTTTTAAATCTTCGCAGAAGCTACAGAGCCATCTATTACAATTGTACACGAGTAATATCTTCCCTGACTTACAATACTAAGTAGTACCAACATCTCATTTAGAAATGGCTACTCTGTTTTGTGTTAAGTGCGAATATTACACTAATTTAATTTTGTATATATTTCACATCTAACACAAGCGAATTTGTGCTTGATGGTGAATTGATGATGAATGGAGGGTGCAAACATTGGTAGACAAATCAGGACTGAATTATCCCCAGTGACCAAATTATTTTAATTCTTATACCGTATTTAAATTAAAGAAACAATATACAGTTTAGGCAATATAAACATTTTGTGGCAGGTAGAGAAGCAAATTAACAGAAATATACCAAACTGGCAAGAGAGGTATTCTTTCTGGGCCTTATGCGCAATTCATAATTAAGCAGCCAAGCCAAATTTTACCTAAACTTCCAAATTTTATTTATACAATATATGTGCAAAATCTGATGCACCAGTGAGCACAGGTCATATTTAATCTAATTTTGCAAATTTGTATAAATAATTTTTTATTTTTTATAAACAATATTTAATATGACAAATTTCAGTATACACAACACTTCTAGCTAGGGATTAAACAGTATGGATAATATCCAATCCATATTCGATCTGTATTCGATTCGAAAAATTAGATGTGGATATCCAATATCCGAATATTATGGATACTGATATGGCTTTACGTTTCAATTATCCGTATCCGAATAGTACATATATATCATATATTTTAATATATATTATGAAAAAATATTGTTATTCACTAAAATTAGATAAATATTATGAATTTTAGTATTTTTTAATATCATTTTAATAAATATCAGATCTGATCCGCATCCGTAACTATATCCGGCTGATATCCAATCCGCATTTGTATTCAAAAAATTAAAAAGGATATGGATATGGTTTTACCGCTATCCGCTCCGTATTCGCCTCTGTTTTCACCCCTACAAGTTCTAGCGCATTAAAATTTGTATGGCGCAAAAATATTCCTCTGCCTACATCAAATCACATATTTATTCTAGTAAATATCATCCCTCCATTTTAATAGTCCAAAAATTATGAAAACTAGACGTCTTCAGCCGAATGGGTCCTTTTAAATATATTTCTCTATTTTAATTCATGTATTCATATCTAGCCCAATATTGTTGGGCTGCAATTGCTTCGTCAGCGAAGCCTAATTCATATTGGATCTGATTCTGAGCAAGTGAAGATTTACTAGTACAAAGAGATGTTTCTTGAGATGAGTTTATTAAGGCCTTTTTTTCCTTGAAAGTGAATAAACTTTTGACCATTTGAATTCGAAAGTTGGCCCCAAAAAAATGATAAAATGAGCTAAGAAGCAGGTTTTTTGGGCTACTTTCTAAAAAAAAAAATTAGTAGAAGTGAGATACACATCTCCAAGTAGATTTATATTATTGTTTCCATTGTGACATAATTGGGTATTAAGGTGGAGGGGATCCACGAAGAATTTTTGTTTCAACAATCTTAACAAATTTCTAAAATAAATTAAAATTCGAATATTATGTCTATAAAATTTGATGAGATTTAGTATATGTTTCACCATACATCAAATGACTTAAAATTTTAATTTAATTTATTTTTTTAAATTATTGTCAAAATTGTTAAAAATATAAGTGATCTCTCCTCATTAAAAAATACTATCTTATGTGGAATATCTATGTGGAGTTGCAGGGATAAATACAAAAAGGTCACTAGGCCTAATGCAACAATCATATGATCGACTAATCCCATTCTTTCCGACCATAATTATTTCATAATTAATTAAACAAATGAAGACTGGCGTGTTCTCCTATCTCAAGCTATCATCGTACTTTTCCTTATTTAATATTATTATTGGTTCCTGATCACTTGACAAGTTGACATGTAAAGGTTAGAAAATGGTAGCTGACGAAAACAAAGGAGTTGACTACACTTGATTCCAATCTAAAAGCATCTCCCCACATGCCGACATTTTTATTAATATCCAAAGTTAATTACAAATTAATTATTATCCTCATGTTTTCCAATTTTGCCAAAAATGTCCATACCGATTACAAAATGGCCGGTTTTCTCTCCCAAGAAACTGGTCATTTTATGGCCGGTTTTCTATTTTTTTTAGATACTATGAAGAGCAAGATAATGAAATCTAACACTGAAAATTCGAATTTTTTGTTTAAATTATTTGTTAGATTACTTCTTTTGATGTATAATTAGCATATTTATACTAAAATACGCTAAATTACTTGAAATTATGTTGAATTACACTATATTAAGTTAAATTAAACTAAATTACATTACATTAAGCAAAAATATAGTAAATTACGCTAAATTACATATAAATAGGGACGATATCTTCACTGAAAAGGCGAAAAACAACGACGAAACTTCAAACGGCCATAAAACGGCGCTCAAGTGTCCGATTTCAGCAAATGACCACTTTTCGAAAAGCTTGCGTAAAGAGGCATGCGTCCGTGCCGGCTTATTCAATCTAAGTAGCTCAGTAAATTAGTTACATAATGAACTTGTAGAATACCAATTTTTACTATTTTCGGAATTTTTTTTACTATTTTTTATGATTCATGAAAGATGGCACAAAATCGGTCTACTTTAGCGTAATTTTGCGTAGTTTAGCGTATTTCAGCATAATTAGCGAAGTTATTGTAATTTAGCGTAATTTAACGTAATTTAGTGTAATTCAACATTATTTATTATAATAGAGTGTAATTCAACATAATTTCAAATAATCTAGTGTATTTTAGTATAAATATGCTAATTATAAATCAAAGGAAGTAATCTAACAAATAATTTAAACAAACAATTCGAATTTTCAGTGTTAGATTTCATTATCTTGCTCTTCATAGTATCTCTAGAAAAAAAAAAAGAGAAAACCGGTCATTTTATGACCAGTTTGGACATTTTTGGCAAAATTGGGAAATCATGGGTAAATTTATTAATTTCTAATTAACTTTGGATATTAATAAAACTGTCGGCACCACAAGTGATTCAGAACTATATTTAATTTTTCATGTCAAAGAGATGTAATATTAATACAATTATGTCAGTCACAATAATTATTGTAGTTATGATAATATCTAATAACACAAGAGGTTCCAATTGTAACCAGGGCGGATATAAAGCCATTCAAAATGTGACTAAGCCAACTCTATAATTTTAAATTTTAGTTATATATACTAAAATTTAATTTAATTATTATTTTTTTAAATAATTTATATAGTCTAGCCTCTCTCATAAATTATCACATGTTCATTTGTAGTGATTGTAAAGAGCTTGAGTTCAATTTCCATTAGCCACAATTTGTGTATTTTAATTTTTAATCTCTCCTATCGAGATTTTCTAGTTCCGTTCCTGATTGCAACCAATAAATTCATAGATATTAAAATTAAATTAATGAGACATCATATGCTGGATTTTTTTTTTTCAAAATTTTAGCTCATTCATTAAGAAATGTCTTTAATTAATGGAATCTAGAAGCATGACTCTTACATTTCTACTTCAAAAAAATATGTTATCAATTTACAGTATACTTATGTGGTTTCAAATTTTTAATCTGTAAGGAAGTTTAGGCTGTACGAAAATTATATTATTATGCCTAGCTAACTTGGTCGCTCCCTTAATAGGATTCCATATGACTATTTGAGATATGACATATAATGAGTTCATTAAAAGCGTTCGGGTACATAGCCAGTTGATATAAAACATATTAAAAAAAACAATTTAAATCTTTTTTTTCTTGATTTTGATGTTTTGAACTAATTGCAAGCAAACCACAACAAAATTATGATCATTTTGAATATCTTCCTTCGATTTATGTGCCCAAATAAATAGACCGCATTACATCAGGTCTGGCTAAAAATTTGAGAGATATGTTGAATTCATCTTACTATGGTATTTTGAAAAATGATCGGATGACTGTGTTTTTTTACATTAATTTAGTCACTGTTAACTTATAAATTATTCTTTAAACAATTAGCTACATTTTTTAATATATTTTTTTTAACTTAGATATTTACCATTCTTATAGCATGTCTGATAGTACAACAATGCAATGATGATCATTCATGTGACTTCCGTATCAATTTCAACGTGGATTGAGAATTGTAACTATAATTCTATATACGTTAAAAAGAAACTAAAAAATATTAATTACCTAGCTAAGTGTTTACGAAAATAATATTTTTGTCAAAAATTACTTGTAAAATATTTTTAAAATACACAATCACATTGTCATATTTTATATGATTATATCTAACAACTAGTTTTGTTTAAAATTAATTATCTAAGTACTTATATTATGAATTATGAGAACGGAGTAGGTCGATGTCCATCGGACCTACTTTTATGTTCAACGAGCATGGTGACCGTCCGATCTAATTTAAGATTTGTGCGCACGTCAATTGAAACAGACATGCACAAGTTTATAGCGTTCTGCACAAATCTTAAAGCAAATCTACGGTGATTAAACCCATCGAACCAAAGTAGGTCCGATGCTCTACTATCAAGTGTTGAATTATATACGAACATGTACAGGCTGAGACAAACTTTCAGTTAGGCCCTGTTCGGCCTACAGGTGGGAATGGGAACGGGAATGGGGTTGGGTCCAATTTGAATAGCCGAAACACTGTGCGCATGGGAAAAAAAATTCACTCTGAGTGAATTTTTTTTTTCTCACAGGCACAATAAAAGCCAAACAGGCCCTTAATAAGAATCAATCATGTACAATTTTTACAAAAATATGAAAATTAATTTTACAGTATCCATAATATTTTTTTTTAAAAAAAAGTTATGTTTTTTTAAATAGAATTGCAGTTGATAATTTGCCACTTATTCAGTTCTTCTAATTAATTTGCGCACAAACATAAAGTTAATTTTTAGATTAATTTTGTGCTCGATACCAATTACCAAATATTTTGTTCTAGCTACTTGCCACATCTGTAGCCTTTATTAAATTCTATTCTTAAAAGATATATTCCTTTCATCTCTCCTTTATAGATATTAAACCGTCTCCTTAACCATGAGTCCTACTAACTCCCATCATAATCACCATCCATATCCCCCACCATTTGCAAATAATAAAATGAACGATCAACGCCAAATAGAGAAATGGAATGGTAAGGTTGCTCTTGACCTCTCCACAAATGATATCCAAGCTTGGTCCCTTCTTTCAGATTTCTTCAGCCTTCATCTATGGCTACCGGGCATATCTACATGTGAAAAGGTAACCGGGTCGGAGTCGTTGCCGGGTTCCATTCGTTATGTTGCTTCCCCGGCTTATGAATCTGGGGAAGTTAGCTGGGCCAAGGAAGAGCTTATTGGGTTTGACCCTGTTAAAAGAAGCTTTAGTTACCGAGTGGTGGATAGCAACATGGGTTTTGGAGAATATGTTGCACATTTCAGGGTTTTACCGGGCATGGAAGACGGTTGTAGACTTGAATGGTCGTTCGAGTGCGAGCCGGTTACCGGGTGGACCCGGGATGGATTGCTCGGCTATATGGATTCGGGTCTGAAAGGCATGGCTGAGAGGGTAGAAAAGGCCAGTAATCCTGATGGCAAGAATACTGACATGGTGAATTTTGAAGGTAATGATGAGCTTGATGGTAAGGTTATCAATGGTGGTACTATTTGTAAGGCTAATGATGAAGTCAATGGTGAGAGTCATTGTGAGGTTAATGGTGCTTAATGTAATACTTTTTTTATTTTTATTTTAATTTTCATATGTGGAAGGAACCTATGTGAGTTTCCATTTAAGGTTTTTGGACAGTTGTAGTAAAAGAGAAGATGGACTACTTTGTCATTTGTGAATTTCATCGGTACATTGAATGGAATCTTTTGAATTTTATGTACTAGTATTTTGATTGTTTTGTGGGTTTCCAGACTTTAGTGCATTGGATGATTATAGAGAAGAGAGAGAGACAGATGCATATGGACAAATTTCTCTTTTGAAACTCTCTCTTTGTCGTCAGACGAAGTGGGTCCCTACTAATGTTACTTGCAGTATTTTTTTGATATTTTTTTTTGTTGACCGGGACTGATCTAATATATTTTTCTGTTTTATTTCTACGATTTGGAGTTATGCAGCATTTTTTGGGAAGAGACAAAGTGGAAGAGAGATTGCAATTAAAAAAAAAAAAAGTGGAAGAGAGATTGGGATTTGGGAACTCGTTGCCATGTTGTTTAATTTTGTTCCACTTATATAATTGGAACCAGGATGTTTTGCATAAGGTGTCGATGGCTACGGTACGGATCGGGTGAAGATATTTTCATACTTATATCTAATAAAATTAATTTTATTTATATTCTATCTATACTCATTAAAAATTGATTTTATTCTATCTTACACTTACCAGTTAATATTATCGAGTAACGAAACAGTAGCGGGTGAATAACAGATAATACTAATATAATAATTAATTTTATTATATTTTACAAATTAAACATCAAAAACTCATTTATTTCACACATAAATAATTGCTTTTCTAATAAAAATAAATGTGCAATTAATTCCAATTAAATTGTTTTTTATAAAACAAGAAAATTCAAAAACATGAATATGTATTTACGTGAGCTGGAAATTGAATTGAATATATATTTAGATTTTATAATTACCCTATAGGGTAACGAATACGAAATAGTCATTATCCATACCCTTACTCATTTGGTTAAGAAAAAAATTCTTATCCATACACATATCCAATAAGCTAACGAAAAAAAATCTTACCCGTACTCACCTTATCGAATACGATACAGGTCGCGTAAACGGCTAAAAATGTACCATTGACACCTCTAGTTATGCACTTGTGCTCCTAGAATGAATCTCCCGGTTTATCCAAATAGAATCGGATTCTCCGGATTTTGTGGCACAATGTGTAACGGTTTATCGTACCGGGTATCATAGTGACAAATGAATAGTTCGGGTTCGGTTCGGTGGGGTTAAAAATTCGTGATTCGCGAATAATTCGAGTATAATTCGAGAATGATTCGGTACTACAAAGAAGCAAAAAAATCCCAAAAAAAAACCCAAAAAAAATTTAATTTTTTTTTAAAAATTCGAGTTTCATTCGCGAATAATTCGTGACTCGCGTTTTATTCGCAAATAAAACGTATAATACATTTTTTTGCGTTTTATTCGGTGTTCGGTTCGGAAACGTAAAAAAAAAAAAATTATACGTGAATTATACGCGAATAATTCGTGAGTTATGTTACTATGGGTAACACCATAGTAACAAAATTAGCGAATAATTCAAATTTGAACCGGTGGCGAAGCAAGCAATCTCTGTATTATTCGGTTTTCCGCCTTTTACAAATTATTCTCGTTTATTTATTTATTGCTATCAGTGTTCTAAATAGCGCGCTATAGCGGCGCTATAGCGCCGCTATAGCATTTTTGGACTCTAAACGCTAAGCTATGGCATGAAAATACGCTAATTGCGCTACGGCCGCTATAGCGTAATAGTGGTCCGCTATAGCGCATAGCGTGTAGCGCGCTATTTGCGCGCTATGCATATTGGGCTTTTTTAGACGATTTATCGGGCTTAAATAAAGATCCATAAAATTTATTTTGTATAGAAAAAAAAATAGAATGAATCATGATGCTTAAGATATTTTGTATAGAAAAAGATCGATAGTTTATGATATTATTATGGATATTTTGAACCATGGACTTTTGTACTAGTTCAATATGAATATTATAATTTCTTAATTAATTTGGTGTTATTTATTGTTCTATGAAACTTTAGATAATGTTAATATATAGTACAAATATATAATATAATTTTTGTAAAAAAAAAACGCTATTTGGAATAGCTTCCGCTATAGCTACGCTATTCGCTATAGCTTTTTTTGTAGCCTTCCCGCTATGACGCTATAAACGCTATTTAAAACATTGATTGCTATTTTGTTCTTGTGGGACTAAGATCTTCGGTCCAGACTCGATGTATAATTTCAAATTATACTCGAATTATTCTCAAATTACAAACTTTTTTATCCTGTCGAATCTTTTCCAAATTATTAAGTTGTCATTGTGAGTAACACCGTCAACTTATATTTCAGACCCCACATCCCCTCGGTTACCTTACGTACAATATGAACCATACATAACAAATTTCAAAATTGGATTCCTTAAACGTAACACATTTATTTGTTCCTCGATCAAACGGTTGGTTTAAATTTTGTTCACATTAGTCAGGTATCTAAAGAGATGCAGAACTTATATTGTGTGGCCAAAGAAAATCTTAATTGCTCCCAACTAATTCATGGGGATCTATTCTCTTTGGTCTTGGCCCTTCAATCTTGATTAATATGTTTAGTTTTATTTTCTATAACATTTTTTTAGTCAGTAAAACCGTAGGCAATTTTATTAATAAATCAGTTGTTATATAAGATTAGACAAAAAATGTTTTAGAAAGTACTCAGCTGTAAACAAACTAAAAATGCACAGTAACATGTGTATTATGTGGACATAACTTTAGCTATCATTGCTTGGTGGAAATGATGGTTTTCTCTGTACGTTATCCTGCTGGCAGACTTCATCGTAGAATGCACTGAATCAAATCAGACTAAGAACTGAATTAACCAGATCGAAACAGTCACCACTCAGAGGTTCCAATAAAGAGCTGCTAGTGTGGAAAGCAGAAAAGGAAGGAAGAAGAGGAGGAAAATAAAAATAGCACATAAACAAACTCAGCACAAACAATATATAAAATAAGTAACTATACGTACAACTCGTTTTACCCACTCGTTAATAATTTCTTTTTCTTTTCGATGTAGATCCGATTAATGGTCAAACACAGGTACGCTCTATCTCTACAGTAGCACCTTTCTGTTTATTTATTTTGGAAATGGGGCGGCACTGGTTGGTCGGTTTGAAATTTTCTTAGTGATATGCCCAGCCAACAGCAAATAAGAGCAACCAACTTGAACTTGAGATTCACAAATTTTCCATTCCTAAATATCTCGCTTTCTCGTCCAATCACATAAGGTCAAAGCGTAGAACTCTTGTAGCAATGCAAAACGAGTTGGTACTTTATATTGGGATTTCCTTTGTTACCACTTGAACAAAATTTTTGGTTGAAAGTCTGTAAGTAATTGTATTGATTTAAAAAATTTACAAAATAATTGTTACATTATATTAGACAATGAGTATCTTTGAAAACATTCAGCAGTAAACAAATAAACACATAAGGATATATGTATCATGTGGACATAAATTTAATTATCTTTGCTTGATTGTAATTATAAAAGCGTATTGATTGTTTCTACTGAGTGCATATTTATCTTGGTTCTTCTGACAAACTACACTGTATCGAACTCTTTCTTTTGCACAGTCAAAAAAGTATTGGATCATTTCAGACTGGAAACTGAATCACCGAATCAGAAATTAAATTAACCGGATCAGGAGAGTAAGAGCAAAAAAAAAAAGTGGTGAGAAGAGATACTGCTGAGTTATGGCCCGAAACCAGAGCCTGCTGAGTTGAGAATAAAGGCCCAAGAGAGAAGAACAAAATCCGAACCCAAAACAGATTTCAACTCTGAAATTGCACTGCCACGTGCCACTAGTCCTTTGCTACAGCTCTATCTAGGGGTGATTAATGAGCGAGCATGAGCGAGTAGGGGTATGGTCATGCTCGGCTCATTAGCTTAGTGAGCGAGTTATTAATGAGCGAGTTAGAGCGAGTTGTTAATGAGCGAGTTAGAGCGAGTTGTTAATGAGCGAGTTGCCGAGCGAGTTACCGAGTTGTTTAAAATACATCATTCAAAAACTAATTTTTATTTATAGAATTTAACAAATTGTCCATAAGCAAATTTAACAATATATAATTTAATATAAAATTATCCATAAGCAAATTAACAAAATCAAACAAACTATTTTCTTGTCGTTCTCACGGCTTGTCACGTACTTACAAATTTGCATTATCAAAACAATAATAAAAATGTAGAATTTAGAAATATACAAATAGTAACAAAATGAATGGATAACATAATTTAGAAATATACTATTCTAGGCATTAGATGTGGCAGGATCTGTGTAACTAATTTCTTAATGAGCTAATGAGCGAGTTATGAGCGAGTTAGGGTATGCTCATGCTCGGCTCATTAAGTTAATGAGCGAGTTATAACGAGTTGCTAATGAGCGAGTTATTAATGAGCATTTAGCGAGCGAGTTACAGTTGTGAGTGATTTACTCACCCCTAGCTCTATCCCATATGCGTCCAAACTCCAAAGTAAAAGAAATAGGAATATCATCTTATTCCATGTGTCCATTACCTGCACAATGGACATATCCATTTCCTCCATGAAGAACATATCCAGAAGCATGTAGGCGGCTGATGTCGAAGCTTAACCTTGCCTAGTAGCAGGATGTCTTCATAGACTACACCTTAAAGGGTGTGGGAACATGTCTTCGTAGACTACACCTTAAAGGGTGTGGTCCCATCGTCAGCCATTCCCCGCTCAGCTGGAGCGCTCATGCGGGACGTCAGCAGGAGTAACAGAGGGTGAAAAAGGAATGAGAGAAGAGAGAAGAAAGTTTGGATGAGAGAAGAAATTAGAAAGGAAAGGATGAGAAATAACAGGAAGAAAGACCAGAAACGACATCACAACACAAAACTAGAAGCGTAGTACGGAAATAGAAAACTGTACAAACTGTAGAGAAGGAGAGAAGACACTGTCCCCACACGCTCTTCCATTGCCGAAGAGCTGTAGAGAAGAGCTAAACCCTAAACCCACCGTCTGTTTGTAATTTGCTTTAGTCGGGGAACCCACCATGTACAAATTGGGGTAGGCAATTGCCTACCTCTGGTTTGATGTAGTGCCTACTCCAGGTTCGAGTTCGTTCAATTATTGAACCGATTCCTTCTAAGTTTTGGTTGATTCTGTGTATTTCGTTTTTTTAGGATATGCGTAACTCTATTTTGTAAATAAAATGAAAGAGAATAAGATAACAAGAAAAATCTCATGGTAGAACATATTATTACAATTTTAAGTAATGGGTTGGCCGAATTTTTTGTGCTTTTTATTATTCAACACTTATATTTCAGTTAAATTTTTATCTAAATTTTGACTTCAATTTGCTAATTGGCTAAGAACAGTCCTACTTTGAATTGTGCCAAATGAATTTTTAATTAGTTTACTAAAAATATTTCAATGTTGTGTCAATCGATTTTATAATTATAACAGATTTTATAATAAACATAGTTATAAAAATTGAGTTGTATTGTGTACCCGATAAGTTAATGGGTTTGAACCCGATTAACTATTTGAATTTGATTAGTGCCCTATCCTAATAGAAATCCTAGATCAACCACTGCATGTGTTGGATCATGGATGTGCTGTGAATCGTTGGATAATTGGAGTTTAAAAGAAGATTATTAACACGAACTTATAAAAATTCTTACATATCTTATCATTAAATTTTTATTTTTTTTACATCTTTGCGTTCAATGCCATCTGCACCTTTTAATTACGACAGGAGATCTCAATCACAGAATCCGATCACCAGCAAAGCCTTCTATCTGGTATTAGTTGTTATCTAGTTCTGCCTTCTGTCACCAGCAAAGCCTTCTATTTGGTATTGGTTGTTTTCTAATTCTGCCTCCGGTCACCAGCAAAGCCTTCTATCTGGTATTGGTTTTTATATAGTGCTGTCACTGGACCATTAATACTTGCTTAATAAAGTTGCACGAATGCCAAAATGTCTCTCATTGTTCGATTCAAGTGCAACATGACATGTGATCCAAGATTGCGGTTCTAGTGCTCGGTGTTTGGAAAAAGAATTAATACAAGTGAATGAGTGAGGCTACGGTACTATGCATAGCACGGATTGGTCCGTGCTACGGCTCAATATTTGAGTTTTTAAAATTCTAACGGTCGATCTAAACCGTTCAACATGATTAAAAAATGAATATAAACTTGCAAATCAAATTTTAAATTTTTTCGATTTTTTTACTATTTTTGTAGATAGGTAGAAAATCACTGTTTTTGAATGGTCCAGATTTTTCAGATCAAGTGATTTTCTACCTATCTAAAAAAATAGTAAAAAAAGTTCGAAAAAAATGTAAAATTTGGTTTGCAAGTACATATTCATTTTATAATTATGTTGAATGGTTCGGATCGACTGTTAGAATTTTGAAAACTCAAATATTGAGCCGTAGCACGGACCAATCCGTACTATGCATAATACCGTAGCCTCACTCTCAGGTCTATCAACAAGAGTGCCATTTGACGCGACTATGTTATCTACTTTTATACCTTTTTGTAGGTCAGATGTTATGGGTAATATTGAATCCACATCCCATGTATTATTTCACATGTCCAGATAACCAATTCAAGCAATAAGAAGCAATTCTTTAAGTATGGATCTGTATGCAATGCTAAATGTTTATAATAGCTTGCCTCTTGAATCTTACAAAAGAGAAGAACTAGGGTGCTCTCGAGTTCACCAAGCCCTTGGTGAGTTCAAGTCCAAAACTCATTCGATCGGCTTCAAACGACGAATCCGACCGTTGAAACCCGTCTACCTTACGAGTGATGCGTCTACATGCAAAAATTTTAAATTTTGAAATTAATTTTGTATAGAGTCAAGTGGTAAAAAAACATCAAAAAATGAATGCATTAAAATTAATTTATTAACCTTCTAATTTTGACCACTTGACTCTATGCAAAATTAATTTCAAAATTTAAAATTTTACATGTAAACGCATCACTCGTAAGGTAAACGGGTTTCAACGGTCGGATTCGTCGTTTAAAGCCGATCCGATGAGTTTTGGACTTGAGTTCACCAAAGGCTTGGTGAACTCGAGAGCACCCTAGTTCTACTCCTTACAAAATATTTCTAGATGTACACTATTTAATCCTTGTAAGTTGAAATGGCCAAGGCCCACAGAAAGCCTTACTCAAGAGCCCTGTTAGTGTTAGCCTGTAAAGATATTAAAGGGTGGCTTTTCTAATTTGCAACTTGACTTCACAACAAAACATCAGAAAGCCGGAAAAAAGAAAAACTGGCCGTCTTTTTCTTTTAAGAAAAAAAAAACACAATCGATGTTCCTTTTGAAATTGGAGTTGTGTACTTGTCACGAAGTGTAAGAACCTAGATTAAAGGCGAGATTCACTCTTTCTATAGTGGATGGATTAATTCTCAAGCCTACAGCCCTTGACATTATTTGTGAACAATGCTGTTAGATGCATGTACCACCAGTCTCAAATAAAACGAAATATACAATTGATCTAATGTACGGGCTACAATATAATGTATCTACAAAAAACAATTCATTTGAAGTCATGTTCTAACCAACTATATAATATGTATACATATACAAGAAACAGGAACTAAGTTCATACATACATTCTTACAATAAGATTAGATAAGAACCCTACATGCCAAAATGACCAACCAGGGATCAACAAAAAAGAGGAATTTTCACAAGCACCCTCAGTAGAACCTTAAACAAATCATGCGACGCTTCTACAAAATGGCAACAATATCTTACAAACCTATAATCATGGCCAATGATGCTCTTGCCCTACTCTCCTAGTTTCTAGAAAGAACACCACCCAACCATCCCAATAGAGGAACAAATGAGCAGAGAGGCTACTGGGCATCATATAAATAGATTGTACATTTCAAATTTTGTTAGCTATACTTGTGTTTTGCATTGGCATTGGTATACATGATATATTTTTTTTTTCTATTCTTTATCTGGGGAACCCGTAAATTTCCTCAAATATAGAATCAGCCTAAATCAACCCCCCCCCACCCCCCCCCCCCCCCCCCCCCACCCATTTTTTAACACTTCCCCGTAACAACAAAAAGTCCCACCATTTATAATTTAAAATTTTGTTTTCTTCTCATATATCACCTTTCAAATTTCCAAGGATCCTCTCCATCCAAGCAATGATGTCAGCACCAATATCATCCCTTTCAGGCTCAAACAATAGATCGTGCAAGAACCCATCATAGAGCCTAATATCCTTATGCACTGAGGCGGCTTCATTATAGAGATCCTGCGAAGCTAATGGGTCAGTGACCCGATCCGCAGACCCATGGAGCACTAGAAAAGGGATAGTGACTGATCTGAGCTTCTGCATGAGGAAGGAGGTGATGCGTAGGATCTCATGCCCAGTTCGGACACGGATTGGACCAGTGTAGACTAACGGGTCAGAGTATTTTGCCAGCATGGCAGCTGGGTCCCGCGAAACAGGGATGCCCCGCTTATTAGCGCCTTTGAATTGGTATCTAGGGGCTACTAGTGAAACTATAGGTGCCACAGCCTGAAAAAGAGTTTGTTGAGAAGTTGAAATCAACTGAACCAAAATTTACAGGTAGAAAGTAGAATGAAATGCATCTAATTTGTTGGGTGGTCTTAAATAGTCAATTCACAAATTTAAGATTTTGAGGAAAGCTCAAGTGTCTTAAATCTAGCCCACATTAGCTTCAGTTAACATTGATCAAATCAAATTTCAGTTATCCTCAGCTTTTACCATTCTCGACTACATTTAACACCAAATAGCACAGCTCTAGTTTACCATAGTTAACCTAAATGAGCAGTTAATCTCAATTTCCTGACTAACTAGGCTCCTTGATTTTGCATAACTCAGCACTAAACAAGGAGGAATTCAAATAAAAAATAAAAAAAACCTAAATGTTGGTTGGAAGCACCAGTTGGTGCATGCTAGTTCATACTCAAAACTGTCACACCAAAAAAGAGCTACTTTTTGGCAATTTGAGTTGCACCTATTGGAAATTGAACAATGTGGCCTGACAATAGAGCCAAAAGACTGTTGATAGAAATTGGAAAAGTTAATACCCCAACAATTGGATGAGCTGGTCGCACACGCAACGCTGGCGATGTCAATATAATCCCTTCCACCATTGAATGGATATGGGGATACAAAGATGCCTGAAAATGTTACATGTACATTTTAGAAAACAAGTAATATTATCAGAAAGTGGAAAACTTCACATACAAAACCTTTTCAAAATCTTCATGTTTCTAAGAGTTGGGGAAGAAAATAACCAAAATATGCCAAATAAAACATAATGGTATAAAATAAGATATTGAAAAAAAGGTACCTTCAGAACCACAGCTCCGCCAGTCGAATGGCCGAAAAGAAAACATGGCACACAAGGATTTTCAGATGACACTCTTTCTAGAAATGCTCCCTGGTTGTAAAAGCCAAATAAAGTTAAATTTCTGTACACAACAATAACAGTGGGAATAAATAATTACCTGTCTGAGATTAATCTAAGTTGCACTAAATTTGGAACAGCGAGTACAAACTTAATTGCCATTTAATTTCTAAAGGCCATCCAAAGAAACAACTGTATGTGTTTATTTATCTATAACAAGATAAGTAGTAATTCATTTATCTAGCAAGGAGTCTTTTCTGGAAGAATCAAAAGAATGCAGTACACTTATATAATGAACACAGTAAAATTTACCGTATCCTCGACGACATAGTTTAGTGAAGGAACATAACCATGCAGTCCGTCACTTCCACCATGACCTGCCAAGTAATGGTAGATTATGTGATACTTTAAATTAACAAAATAATAAAAATTTAAAAGTACAGAGTCCTGCAACAAAAATGCACTTTCCCCATTTCCCAAGAGAAGAAACTTTGGAACAACCAGAGATTATATTGATGCTGGGAAGAACAAGGAATAGCTTGAACAGGTAACTCACCTATCCAATCCATCGCATAAACACCAAAGTAACATGAAGTTAGCTGCTCCGCAAAATGTGCATATCTTCCACTAAAATTTTAAAACCGACTTTTCTATTAGATGCCAATTGTTGTTTATGATTGACTCAAAAAAAATTGCCACTACATTATGCTTTACAACAAATCCGCATAATCTCAGTAAGTCATATAAATTACCTGTGCTCGTTCAATCCATGAATAAGGATCAATATGCCCCTGCAACATTTGGGAAAACAAACAAGCAGTTAGCTCTGCATCACTGTGCTGTCAAGCATAAAAAAGGCACAAAATACAACTGTGGTAACACAAAACCATACTATTACAAAGTATAGGTAAAATTAACCCAAAAAAAAAAAAGATGCAAATATCATGGGGAGTTGCCATTTATAATCTGACAATAGCATCCAACCATTTTCTTTTATTTTCACAAATTAGAGCAAATTGGACAGCTAGATGTAAAAAATTATGTCTCATATTACAAATACTTACGATTATATTAATGTCCATCACGAATAGCCATGTGAAGAAAATACAAAAGAAAATTTGGTCTTTCAAATGCAGAGATGGATTTAGATTTATATCCTCTATGACCATACCATATTATATATTGTTCAACTCCTATCTGAGTTTTGCCAGTTCATTGTCATGGAGACAGTTATATTTTGGCACTAATAATTAAAGGATCTCACCAAGTGACTGCAGAGTATGCGGGGGTTAATATTAAATGCTTTCCACAGATTTGATCCTTGTTCAATTATGAAGTCAATTACATGACTTCCATTTAGGATTAAAATATGGATTATGAGCACTAGCTTGATGGACCCAAGATGAAATTAAGAATTGTATTATCTTTTTTCTTGGGCTTCAGAATTATTGTGACAGTGTGGACCAAATGAGCCAAGAAATAAAGATGAAACGACAAATTACTAAAGTTCCATATTTTAAACAACAAATTAGAACATAAAAAATATTGTAAATTTAGAAACTGCATCTATGGGCATTCAAAATCTTATCCAAGAACAATTTCACTGTGATGCACAATTTTATATAGAGGTAAATTACATGTGTTCCCACTTCCCAGTGAAATGAGTCTTGATCTCTGACTTTGATATATTCAATTAATTATTCCCAATAATCAAAATTAATGTAAGTTGCACTACTTTTAGACTATGAACTAATATTATCAATTTACTGTGAGATTGGAAAGTACCACAGTTCCGTTTACTAGTTTACTAGAGAAAATGAACGATCCTTCTTAAGATCAACTTAATCCATCTATGACAGGTTTCTCTATGTGAAAATTGCTAGTACATGTGCCTTTAATATCACATAATATAGGTATTAACAAATTATAAACATAATCCCACCAATGAAGCACCAAAACAGATCAATGGTGACGAGAAACGAAAAAAATAAATTGCAGCATATACTTAAAAATAAATTAAAACTCACCTCATCTCACCAGAGAGAGGGACCCAGTACCGACAAAAGAGGGAGCTCTTCCTAGGCCCCACAAAATCAAAGGTCCCAGACCTGCACCAGGGATCCGGGCCCACCATGTCCACCGCCTCCGCCAACTCTCTTCGCCGCCTGGAATCCTCCTCTTCCGCCGCCTTGAGCCGCCTCCGTGCTCCAACTGCCGGCGATGGCGTGGAGGAGTTCGCGAGTCTCGAGGTCCGACGGAGGACCAGGAAGAACCAGAGCAGTATCGATTGAAGGAAGACGAAGAGGCGCACGATAGCCGCGCGGGAGGGAACGGAGCGGCGCATGTTAGCCATCAGTGGGATTATGCGACCGCTCGCTCCTGATGTTGGCGGGTCTATGCGCTCCATTTTCTCTCTCGTTCGCGCACTCGCGCTCGCTCTCCCCTTTCTTCAAGATCAAACGAGATACCTCTCTTCTATGGAGGAGGTCGGAGGAGAGATCAAAGGAGAGGGAAGACGACGCGAAATTAATAGTTTTCGGGTTCTTCTGTAGAAATTCAGGTAATATCCTTTCGCGTAGCGAATACCAAAACGACCAAGTAGGCAAGAACTATGACCTGACACACGAAGAATGTACCAGCGACGACACTGAATATTCGGATACTAGGGAAAATGCGGATGGAAATTGTTGGGAGGTTTTGTTTATATAGAGGAAGCGTAAGGAGGGAAAGGAGGTAAGGTTTCTAGGTTTCTGTATCGCTGCCACAGCAGTGACTAGTGTAGCGATTCATTATTTGAACAATAGTGACTTATTACATAAACGTAGCTTTCATACACTGAGTTATACCTTGATTGCATAGAGGTCAGAAAACGCGCGCAGATCTCTCGTATAGTCGTAGTCGTAAGAGTTGTTTCCGTCTCGGGGACTTCTAATTTATTCAGTTTTCTGACCTTGGCCTTCGGGATTATGAGTGGCTAACCCTGTAAGTTTGAGTATTTCATACATAATGCGTCCGCATATGGTTCAATTATATTTTTAATAGTTAGAGTCTGGTCACTAAACGGATATTTATATTGATAATTGAAAGATAAGATAAAAATATATTTATTTATGGTCAGCGGTGAAGTACCGCAGACAATAATTTTTATTAGAAAAAGATATAAGGTTTATTACAAAGGATAAAAATATTAACAGAAAATATGTTTATTGATAATCATCTTTTAGATTTTAATCTAGTGATAAAGACAATATCATTATCGTGAGAGGTCGCAAAATCGAAAACCAAATAAAAATTTTCTTATAAATATTAAATAGTTTGATGACTTGATCTCCAACTTTTATTAAAAAAACAAAAATATATGTTTACATATATGAATGTAGATGTAATAACCGAATTATGAGTTGTGATATATCTAGGCAAAAAAAAATATTATGTGCATATTAATGACAGAGACTGAAAAAATTAATTGAAGCAAGTGAAATTATTATAATTAGAAACAGAGTTAGGTTGCATGATATCATATTATTTTATAACATGTATTATAGGAGTAGAACTAGGGTGTTCTTAAGCTCACCAAATCTCTTTGTGAACTTAACTCAAAAATTCATCGAATTGGTTTCAAACGACGCATTCAAACCGTTGAAACTAATCTACTTCACGAGTGAGGAGTTACATGTTAAGTTTTTAAATTTTTTAAACTAATTTAATATAAAGTCAATCGGTCAAAAAAATGATAAAAAATGAACACCATTCTATCATATATTTTATGTTATTATACAGAAGTAAATGAATAATTTTGTCAACTTGAAGCATGAATAACTTTGCATAAAAGGATATGCAATGTCGCCAAAAAGAAGAAAAAAACAACCACACACCTTGACTGTGTATCAAAATGTGTGGCATAAATTGAAGTGGGGCCCAGTTCTGACCAGTGTGGTCCAACGATGCGTCCTATCTGTACGCGGAGAAGGGCCTTATAATAATATATCTCTAACACGAGTACTAAATTGAAATATTTATGTCAACGTCGTACTCAGTCGCGTTTTTCCTTTTGAGTTGGTCCGATTCTGGCTGTCGAGTTTGTCCGAGTCATTGCTTCCCAAAGGGAGAATTTTCCAATTTTTAGTATGAAAAGGAATTGGGTTTAAAAAATCTATGACATTTTTCTTTGAAAAGATAAATAAAGGAAAGAAATGAGAGAATTTCGAAGAGGAATATATGTGGATTGATGGGTCTTCTGGCTTTATTCCAAAGTTCAATTTTTTAAATTAATGTTGGACTAAAGGATCCGAAATTTTCAATTTCAACTTTTAAAAAATTATTGAAACAATCAGATTTAATGGTCACTATTTAAAAATTTGCAGGTTAAGAACCAATCAATGAATTAGGATGTTTATCTAGGAGCTAAATCAATGTTTTAATTGTATTTCGTAAGAACATTGTTCATTTTAGGTGTATTAGATATATTTTATTGTACTCGTGAGAACATTAGTATTATATTGTCTATTATTGATTTTTATATTTATTTTTAGATTATTATGGCTCCTTTATATTTTTATGACTTCTTTATATTTGATCAGAAATAAAAAATATTTTCAGATTAAACGATATTTAAAACAAAAACCAAAACAAATAAAACAATTAAAAAAAACCCTTAACCAAATAAAAAACTTTTTGATAAAAAAGAAGGGCCACAGGGGCATTGTGTGGCCCCCTGGCTGGGCCGCAGATCACCGGTGCAGCCTGGGTAGATTTGAGAAAACCCAGATTTCAGAGTGTTTTGTTTTTTTTTTTTTTAATAGATAAATAAAAATTGTGGCTACTTGATGCTATAGTTCAACTAACCTCGAGTAAGCTCAATTATTAGATGACTAAGAGGCTGA
>JAJGRW010001395.1:0-39401 GCA_025461045.1 Carex parvula | reverse complement strand
ATATTTGTAAATATTTTAATTATTTATTCTCGTGTTTAGTGAAGACGCACCAATTGAAAGTAATTATAGAAAAATGTATTCAAATTTTGTTATTCAACAATGTCAATTACTTCTCTCGGCATCTAATTAACGATAAACTAATTCAATTAATCTAAAATCTAATGTACGCATAAAATTTTGTGTCTAGAAAGAATTTAAATTAAAAAAAAAAACCGTACGTGACCATTATAGTTATTTGTAGGTAATGATACGGGGATGATGAGGAATGATAACACTAATAGATTAAATTTTAACTAAGACGAAATTGAGCTTTATTTTAATTTATGTGTTTCCTAAGTTTAGACTTTAAAAATATAATTATTTGCCTGTTTCTATTTTGAATCCAGTCCGTTTCATTAAGAGAATATGCAATTCTAACTTTATTTTAACTAAGTAAATGAATATGCAATTCTAACTTCTTTGAATCACTAATATGTAAAGAATCCTTTATACATAAATTAATATAACAAGAATGAATTAATCTAAAATATTTATAAAACATAAGTGAACACATAAATGAATTAATCCAATTGACATGTAAATTGCATGAAAACAAAAATAACTTAATATAACTTAAATTTGCATGCCACATAAATTAATAATTTAAACACAAGCAAACAAACAAAATTATAAATGCAATTACAATATAGGAAAATAAACTAATAATCCAATCTAAATTAGATCAATATATATTTGGCAGGCATATACACAGAAAATCCAATCTAAATTACAATCTAAATTACAATAGGAAAATAAACTAATAGGAAAATAAACTAATAATCCAATCTAAATCCAATCTAAATTACAATATATATTTAGCAGGCATATATTTGGCAGGCATATACACAGGAAAATAAACTAATAATCCAATCTAAATTACAATATAATCCAATCTAAATTAGACTAATCTAAATTACACAGAAAATTCAATCATTCACAGAAAATTCTAAGTTTAGATTGAGAAATTACACAGAATCGACGACTGGCGGTGAAGAGGCGGAGGGACGGCTAGGCGGTAGTGGCGGCGAGGCGGAGGGGCGGAGGCGCGCAGCCTTCTCTTCTTTTTTTCCTTTTTTCTGGCGGAGAGGCGGAGGGGCGGAGGCGCGCAGCCTTCTCTTCTTTTTTCCTTTTTTTCCTTTTTTCCTTCTTTCTGGCGGAGCCTCCCTTCTTTTTTTCGTTTTTTTTCTGGCGGAGAAGCGACACAGAGAAGAAGAGTCACGGGTGCGGGTTAGGTTCGAATTAAAAACTCAGGCCGCTAGGAATCCTAGCGGTCCGAATTAAGAATTCAGACCGCTAGGATTCCTAGCGGTCCGAATTAAAAATTCGGACCGCTAGCGGTTTTGGGTAGAAATAAAAATCTTTTAATAACCTGGTTATTTATATTAAAATATATTCTTTTGTGGGTAAAAATAAAAATCACGGAGAGGGCGGAAGGCAGTAGTAACGAAAGGTGGCTGAGTAAATCCCAAGGTTTTCATTTTTTTTTAAAAGTACCTAGAAAATTTACTAAAATATTTATTTTATATGTCTTAGCCCCCTGTGATAATATTTATTTTAAGAGTTAACATTAACTTCATTTGCTTTGGTAGTTTGGTTCAGATCACGTGACCGACTCATCTCACTTGGAAAAAAGCTTGTTGTTGACTTTGTGGCTAATCTTGTTTAATATAAAAAGGTACAAAATAAAAGATTTATTGATTTAATTTGATCTCGTAACAAGAAAAACAATACCACTGTACAACATCATTATCGGGTAGACATATTTAATGTCACAATAGATCAGCAATTACAGGAGACAAATGATCGATTTAGTAAGCAATCTACTGAACTTCTGACCCTTAGTGCTGGTCTAGACCCAAGACAAGTGAACTCCATTAGTATTGAAAATGCATGTAAATTGGTAGAGAAATTTTACCATACAGATTTTACCAATCAAGAGAAAACTCAATTATAATATCAATTGCAACATTATGAGATTGACATGAGAAATCATTCAATTCTTAAAGACGAAATCATTCAGTTCTTAAAGACTCATCGTCATTGACAGACTTATGTCACAGACTAATGGAAAGTGGCAAATCCAATGTATACCCTTTGGTAGATAGGTTGATTCGACTAACTGCTACTCTTCCTGTCTCAACTGCTACTACATAACGAGTTTTTTCAGCCATGAAGCTCGTTAAAACTGGACTTCGAAACAAGATGGGTGATGAGTTTCTTAGAGATTACATGCTTGTTTATATTGAGAAGAAAATAGCTAATAAGATCAGCTCAGATGACATTATTGCAGAATTTGACCTTTTAAGAAAGCATAGATCTAAATTTAAATAATTTTAAAAATATGATGTATGAATATGCTATGTTTTTTTTTTATTTTGTTAAACATGTCATTTATTGGTGTTTGTTAATTATTGTAACTTTTATAAAATCAAAAAAGGAAGAATCATATTATCTTGTACTTTATAAAAATTTTGATTTTTATTATAATATTTTTAAGTATAAGATGTTTAGTCAGTTAGTCCCCTCATACTCAAGTTGAGTTTCCCTCCTGTTTGGGTCTGCTATAGCATTTGGCGGCTCCCTTTTTGGGGCCGCAAATTAGCTTGAAGGCCTGGGTAGTTTTCAAAGTCTCCCAAAATCAGAGTGTTTTGATTTTTTTTTATTTTTTTATTATGATATAAATAAAAGTTTCGGATTTTCTCATGTTGGCAATGGCATTGAGAATGAGACACGAATTGAGCACATGAATTATTCTTCGTTTTAGGGATTTAATTAAGGACCATTGTTTGTAACTCTAAATAGTAATATACAGTTAGATTAGATGGATTGATCTAAAGAATAGACATGGGACTGTTACATGCTCACCTTGTCCCGTCTTTTTGTCAAGATTTTTTGAGATGCAATTCGGATTTGATGAGAGAATTCAACCGTTGTAGAAAATTAAAAACACATCTGTGAGATCACGAGGTTTACTTTTCAGGAAAATATTTATTTATATGCTTGCGACGATTTTCTTAGATATTTGGATGCCTGCAGCTTTTTAGTGGGGCACCAGAATTTAATTAACAACGATTGCTCAAAGATTATTCCGAAATTTTTATTAATACCACTGTCAAAAAAATATAAAAATTTAGAATTCAAAAAATAGCAGGGCTCCAAGTCAATATGCGGCTCCATTCTTTGGGGGGCGCATATTGACTTGGAGACCCTCCAAAATCAAAAAATGCAGTGTGATATTTAGGTTTTTAGGGGGCCTCCAAGTCAATCTGCGGCCCTCCAAGAATAGAGCTGCAAATTGACTTGGAGACCTTGGTATTTTCGAATTTCTCAATTTAAGTGGTGTTTTGGTTTATGTTTTTTTTAAATGGTATTAACAAAAATTTCGGAAGATTATTGAATAAAGATTGTTGTAATATTTTTGCTAAAACAGAATGCTCCATTTTGTTTTTAATTGTAGGTTTTCAATAGTATACACCTGATTGGCAGCATGAGGTGCCGTGCGGGGGCGACGGACTATTAAAGAAAAGGGAGAGCCTAGCTATCCCCCGTCAACCATCCCCTGTTTCATCCCACGTCAGTTGCATTAATTAAGTGGGGAGACCGCATAACCGTCAGCGCATTTTAGAAATTTGCAGAAAAGTATTCATCTGTAACACAACTAGTATTCATCCATCTATATGAATGTACTCATCTTTGCAATATAAACATATTTTGACACATCCCTCACTCATCTTTTACACGTTTTAGAGATGGTTTTTTTTTTTCTCCGTTCAATCTAACCAATATTTCTGACGATCTGTGAGGAATTTTGCAAATCTAAAATCACGAACATCTTCTACACAATTTTCTCTTTCAAATGAGATCCATGATGACATACTTTCGAGTTGTCCGTTGCACAAGTATTCATACCTCGTCACAAGTATTCATCTCTCATCGAGCAAGTATTCATCATCGTCGTGTAAGTGTAAATAGTTAATGTACCAAGAGTATTACAAACATATGTGCATACCTCGATTAATTTTACAAGAGCAGCCGAATATTATTCTTCCATAAGATATCAAGTATTCATACATATACGTTAAAGTATTTATACCTAAGATATCAAGTATTCATCCATACACGTTGAAGTATTCATCTCTAAAACATCAAGTATTCATTCATACACCTTTAATTTTTTTAAAATTTGTTTTTCTGTCATTTCTTAGTACTTAGTACACACTGGCCTAATTCACCATTAATGAAGTTTTGTTTATTGCAAATAACTCGCTACTGCATGAGAAAGAGGAACATAGACACGATGGATTTGATCCGGCGGTCGACAGTGTTGGATCTAATCCGGCGGAGGCGGAGGTGGGAGAGGGAGGCGGCGGAGGTGGGAGGTGGGAGGCGAAGGTGAGAGACGGAGGCCGAGGTGGGAGAGAGAGGCGGAGGCGGAGAGGAAGAAGTGGGAGAGACAGGCGGGGCGGAGATGGAAGGCGGAGGCGGAGGTGGGAGAGAGAGGGAGAGAGAGGAAAGAAATAAAGGGAGAAAATTGGATAATTAATTTATAGGGACCATTAGGTAGTTAGAATTATTAATTATAGTTAGAAGATAAAATTAGTTAGTTGGGGGATGAAATGGGGGATGGATAGATGAGGAAAAATATAATTACCCTAAAGAAGGGAAATAGTAAAGAGATATATTGACCAATGAAAGCAACAGCAACGGTTATGATATTGTCTGAGAATTAAAAGTATGAAATAATAATCATTTCTCAAACGGCCTCAAATGACAGAATGAATTAATAGCAAGGATGGCCGGCCGGTCCATCAATTCTGTTAATCACACAATTTTTTTTTCTTATTATTAATTATTTTATCAAAATATTAATAATAGTAATAAATTAGATAAATTTTGTTGAATGTCACTAAATTTGTTTTTTGTCACAAATTAGTTACTCAATTTTGATTTGTCTCTCCGTAGTCGTTGAACATTTTATTTGTTCCAATCAAATCACTATGTTATTTTCTCCATCCAAAATACTAACGGAATATACTCATCCATCTCCATGCCACTTTATATTGTGTTAGTATATTTGGCCGCTAAAAACAACAGAGTTACTTAATTGGACCAAATAAAAAGTTCAATGATTACAGAAGAACACATAAAACTTGAGTGACCAAATCATAAATAAAGAACAAAGTCTAGTGACATCCAACAAAATTTATCCTAATAAAACTTAAAACATATAAAAATTAATAAAAATTTCTATTAAGAGCTACCCTTGTGTTTTGGAAATGTTATCCTCTGCGGAGCTTTGGAAATGTTATCCTCTGCGGAGCTTAAAAACTCCGAACCTACGGTGCTTTTAATCTGGTCCGTTAGTGGTCTGTTAGTTTTGACGTTGCACAAATCTAAAAGTCCAATAATACTGCCCCCTCCGTTAGCCCAATCACAAAGCAGCTGAAAGTTAATCTGGTCCGTTCGTTTTGCTCCGCAGCTGCGGAGTTTTATACAACTCCGCAGAGGATAAGGATCCTGTGTTTTGCGGAACTAGAAAAATTAAATTGGAGGAGGGAACTGAAACATATAATGTATAATATGAATTTGTGATCGCTGGGATTTGAAATCATATATTTACAATTGTAAGATTGAATTCTAACTCCTAGACTACAGGCACACATTTAGTATTTTCTGAGGAGACTAAATTATATAAAAATAAAAAAATAACTAAATTTATATATATATATATGAATAAAATTTTATAATTATGGAGGTGACTAAGCACCACCTAGGCACACAGTAAATCTGCCCCTGGGCAGAGGGATTAAACTGGCAACAGTACCAGTTGATACATAAAATACAAAATTTCAACGGGTGTCTCATTAAAAAAAAAAAAAAACCTTAGAGAAAGTGTTTGAGCATACATGCTACTCTGTGTTTTAGGTGGTTGAACAACAGTACTGGTATATTATGGTGCTAGACCTTTCTCTGCTATTGAATGTGTTGCATTACCTTAGCTAGGAACAGCTTTTAGTATGTATGGTTTATTTTATTTTTTCTTGAGGGTTACTTTTTGTTTAGTAGTTTAACTCTTATTTTGTTTAAAAAGACAAGGCAGCAGGGCTATTTTTATTTTATTTTTAAAAGTGCAAAAGGAAAATTGAAGAAAATGTAGGCAACCGACTACTCGATTCGGAAGCGGTTAATTTTTTATTTTTTTTGAGAAATCAATAAGAATCAAGCCCTCATCTATATAAACCATAACTGGTTACAATGCTTAAGTGCATAGAAGGAAAAATCGGTCATTCCGGACCGGAATTTCTGGCCGAGTTACACAGTAGGTGATTTTTTTTGTCGAACTTCGGGCAAATCGGTCCGATTTCAGTCAAATTTCAGCCGAATCAGTCTGATTCCAGTCCAATTCGGCAAAATCGGTCTGATTCTAGTCAAATTTTCTACCGAAACGATTGTTTTCCAGAAAATTAGAGAAGTCCGTCCAATTAGGGGTGTCAACGGGTACGGTACTGGTCGGGTGGAAGCATTTTCATACCCATACCCATAATGATAACGGAAAAAAAATCTTTACCCTTATCCGTTTTTTCGAATACGGTACGGGTCGGATAAACGGATAAACAGTACTATTAACATTTTGATTTGTGATTTTGATAAAATAGTTTTTAAAATAAGAAAAAAAAAGAATGATGAATATAACTAATTTGTATTATGAAAATTTAATAAAATACAAAACTTTATTGTATCATGTATCATCTTTATACAAAATATATATCTATATATATAATTTTATTTTTAAAAATTATTTTATACGATAACAGGTAAGATAGCGAAAAAAATCATTACTCTTACCCGTACTCGATCAGCTAACGAAAAAAAAATCTTATCCTTATTCGTGTTTTCGTATATGATACGGGTCGGATAAACGGATAAAAAAGTGCGATTGACACCCCTACGTCCAATCTGCATTCGCTGCCCCTTTTTTTTTTTAATTCTTTTCCTCTTATGTCTTCTCCTCTCCATTTCATTATTCATCACCTCCATTTTACTCTTTTTAATTTTCTAATTTGTTTTCTTTTCCTTTTTTTCTTCTTTTCTCTTTTTAGAGATCAATATTAAGACTAGCAAGTAATTTTTATTTTTCAGCCCCTTCATTTTTAACAAATTAATATTTTACCAATTTTATTTTTTATTTTTTTAGTACAAAATAAGCTTATGGAAAAAAAAAAGTCTAGTTTCTGATCCGATTCATCCGATTCCGATTCCACAGTCACTTGACTATCCAGATTTTGATTCTGATTTTTCCTTCTATACTTAGAGAGTTTTCAAGTAGAAACCCTGTTTATGCAGGGTGATGTGTGAGTGATACATGTGTGTTTGAAGGAAAGTAAATTTGTTTTAGGTAAAAATAAAGTTTTGTTATGTTTCCTAGTTTCCTATTCTCGTCTTGAGTGATTGTTCTCATCTTCTGTCGTTTATTGTGTGATGATCTCTTCTTTTAGATCTGATGTGCCCTTGAGTTTGTCGTTGAAAATTCAATCTGATATTCTAGTTTTCTAGTTTCCTATTCGGAAGCAGTTTTGATAGAACAAGTATCCTCTCAGGCACCGTAAAGTGGGGCACACAACTTTACGATCCAGATTTACTCCTAGCCGAATCAAATTTTAAGCCAATGCCAATTGAAGATGTAGGGGGTTCTCTTTAAGACTCGTGCCAGGTTAAAAGAATGGTTCGGATCTCACTAATTCTAATTGATTATCATTAACGGTACCGGAGATGATCCGAATTCCTTTTGATAGGCTAATTTTTAGTACGATAACCTAATATAGTTATATGACATTTATTACAATTGTTTTTCTTAAATCTTCACAGAAGCTACAAAACCAATCTATTACAATTGTACACGAGTAATATCTTCCCTGACTTACATACTAAGTAGTATCAACATCTCATTTAGAAATGGCTACTCTGTTTGTGTTAAGTGCGAATAATACACTAATTTAATTTTGTATATAGTTCACATCTAACACAAGCAGAATTTGTGCTTGATGGTGAATTGATGATGAATGGATGGTGCAAACATTGGTAGACAAATCAGGACTGAAATTATCCCCAGTGACCAAAATTATTTTAATTCTTATACCGTATTTAAATTAAAGAAACAATATACAGTTCAGGCATTATAAGCATTTTGTGCAGGCAGAGAAAGCAAATTAACAGAAATATACCAAACTGGCAAGAGAGGTATTCTTTTCTGGGCCTTATATGCGCAATTCATAATTAAGCAGCCAAGCCAGAATTACATAAACTTCCAAATTTTATTTATACAATATATGTGCAAAATCTGATGCACCAGTGATCACAGTTCATATTTAATCTAATTTTGCAAATTTGTATAAATTTTTTTTTTATAAACAATATTTAATATGACAAATTTCAGTATACACAACACTTCTAGCTAGGGGTGAAAACGGTATGGATAATATCCGATCCGATTTGATCCGTATTCGAAAAATTAGATGTGGATATCCGATATCAGAATATTATGGATACTGATATGGTTTTATGTTTCAATTATCCGTATCCAAATAGTACATATATATCATATATTTTAATATATATTATGAAAAAATATTGTTATTCACCATTAAAATTAGATAAATATTATGAACTTCAGTATTTTTTAATATTATTTTAATAAATATCCGATTCAATCAGTATCGGTATCTGTATCTGGTTGATATCCGTATGTGTATTCGGAAAATTTCAAAGGATGTGAATATGGTTTTACCGCTGTCCGCTCCGTATTCGCTCCGTTTTCACCCCTACTTCTAGCGCATTAAAATTTGTACGGTGCAAAAATATTCCTCTACCTACATCAAAATGAATTCGGATCAAGTGAAGTAATTCAGTTTTTGAGTTTTAAATCGGGACCATCTAATTCGGATTTGAGATCATCCATCTCGAAGTGGAACTCACACGTTCCGAGAACGGATTCGAATCTGGAGACGATCTCGAGCGACAGAATCGAATCGGACTGTTCTGATTGAAAACCCAAAAGTTGGGTTAATTTAGGGGACCGGACCCCATCAAAATCGCATAGCGGGGGACATGCAATTGTAATTTTTTTCCGACGACAAAAATTGTTATTCTAGTAAATATCATCCCTCCATTTTAATAGTCCAAAAATTATGAAAACTAGACGTCTTCAGCCGAATGGGTCCATTTTAATTCATGTATTCATATCTAGCCCAATATTGTTGGGCTGCAATTGCTTGATCAATAGCTATTTCATTGCTTGGTCAATTGCTTCGTCAGCGAAGCCTAATTCATATTGGATCTCATTCTAAGCAAGTGAAGATTTACTAGTACAAAGAGATGTTTCTTAGATGAGTTTATTTCAAGGCCTTTTTTTTCCTTGAAAGTGAATAAACTTTTGACCATTTGAATTCGAAAGTTGGCCCCAAAAAAATGATAAAATGAGCTAAGAAGCAGGTTTTTTGGGCTACTTTCTAAAAAAAAAAATTAGTAGAAGTGAGATACACATCTCCAAGTAGATTTATATTATTGTTTGGATCCACGAAGAATTTTTGTTTCAACAATCTTAACAAATTTCTAAAATAAATTAAAAATTCGAATATTATGTCTATAAAAATTGATGAGATTTAGTATATGTTTCACCATACATCAAATGACTTAAAATTTTAATTATTTAAATTAAAGGTTCTTAATGTACAATCTAATAATATTAAAGCTACATGAAATTTTATTGTTATATATATATATATATATATATATATGTTCAAAAACATAACTATATAAATTCACTCAAAAAAAATTTAATTTTATTTATTTTTTAAAATTATTGTCAAAATTGTGAAAAATATAAGTTATCTCTCCTCATTAAAAAAATACTATCTTGTGTGGAATATCTATGTGGAGTTGCAGGGATAAATACAAAAAGGTCACTAGGCCTAATGCAACAATCATATGATCGACTAATCCCATTCTTTCCGACCATAATTATTTCATAATTAATTAAACAAATGAAGACTGGCGTGTTCTCCTATCTCAAGCTATCATCGTACTTTTCCTTATTTAATATTATTATTGGTTCCTGATCACTTGACAAGTTGACATGTAAAGGTTAGAAAATGGTAGCTGACGAAAACAAAGGAGTTGACTACACTTGATTCCAATCTAAAAGCATCTCCCCACATGCCGACATTTTTATTAATATCCAAAGTTAATTACAAATTAATTATTATACTCACGTTTTCCAACTTTGCCAAAAAATGTCCAAACCAGTCACAAAATGGCCGATTTTCTCTCCCCAGAAACCGGTCATTTTATGGCCGATTTCATATTTTTTTTAGACACTATGAAAAGCAAGATAATGAAATCTAACACTAAAAATTCGAATTTTTTGTTTAAATTATTTGTTATATTACTTCTTTTGATGTATAATTAGCATATTTATACTAAAATACACTAAATTACTTGAAATTATGTTGAATTACACTATATTAAGTTAAATTACACTAAATTACATTACATTAAATAAAAATATAGTAAATTACGCTAAATTACATATGAATATGGACGATATCTTCACTGAAAAGGCGAAAAACAACGACGAAACTTCAAACGGCCATAAACGGTGCTCAAGTGTCCGATTTCAGCAAATGACCACTTTTCGAAAAGCTTGCGTAAAGATGCATGCATCCATGCCGGCTTATTCAATCTACGTAGCTCAGTAAATTAGTTACATAATGAACTTGTAGAATACCAATTTTTACTATTTTCGGAATTTTTTACTATTTTTTATAATTCATGAAAGATGGCACAAAATCGGTCTACTTTAGCGTAATTTTGCGTAGTTTAGCGTATTTCAGCATAATTAGCGAAGTTATTATAATTTAGCGTAATTTAACGTAATTTAGTGTAATTCAACATTATTTATTATAATAGAGTGCAATTCAACATAATTTCAAATAATCTAGTGTATTTTAGTATAAATATGCTAATGATAAATCAAAGGAAGTAATCTAACAAATAATTTAAACAAACAATTCGAATTTTCAGTGTTAGATTTCATTATCTTGTTCTTCATAGTGTCTCTAAAAAAAAAAAAAAAAAAAAGAGGAAACCGGTCATTTTATGGCCGGTTTGGACATTTTTAGCAAAAGTCGGAAATCATGAGTAAATTTATTAATTTCTAATTAACTTTGGATATTAATAAAAAATGTCGGCCCCACATGTGATTCAGAACTATATTTAATTTTTCAGATGTATAATATTAATACAATTATGTCAGTCACAATAATTATTGTAGTTATGATAATATATAATAACACAAGAGGTTCCAATTGCAACCAATAAATTATATATGATGGTCAGGACATATTTAAGTTGTAACATAGATATTAAAACTAAATTAATGAGACATCAATGCTGGATATTTTTTTTTTTTCAAAATTTTAGCTCATTCATTAAGAAATGTCTTTAATTAATGGAATCTAGGAGCACGACTCCTACATTTCTACTTCAAAAAAATATTTTATCAATTTTTAAGACCCTCAAAAAAATATTTTATCAATTTACATTATACTTATGTGGTTTCAAATTTTTAATCTGTAAGGAAGTTTAGGCTGTACGAAAATTATATTTTTATGCCTAGCTAGCTAACTTGGTCGCTCCCTTAATAGGATTCATATGCCGGACAAGTATCCTCCCAGGTACCTGACTCAAGCAAATTACAGCTGGCTGGCCCAGATTAATTCTATCTGGACCAAACTCAATCCGGTGCCTATTGGAACTGTAGGGGATCTGTTTTGAGATTCGTGCCATGTTATCTGAGCCGGCCAGCTGTAATTTGCTTGAGTCAGGTACCTGGGAGGATGTGAATTCTTCATATGCCTATTTGAGATATGACATATAACGAGTTCATTAAAAGCGTTCGAGTACATAGCCAGTTGATATAAAACATATTAAAAAACAATTTAAATCTTTTTTTTTCTTGATTTTGATGTTTTGAACTAATTGCAAGCAAACCACAACAAAATTATGATCATTTTGAATATCTTCCTTCGATTTATGTGCCCAAATAAATAGACCGCATTACATCAGGTCTGGCTAAAAATTTGAGAGATATGTTGAATTCATCTTACTATGGTATTTTGAAAAATGATCGGATGACTGTGTTTTTTTACATTAATTTAGTCACTGTTAACTTATAAATTATTCTTTAAACAATTAGCTACATTTTTTAATATATTTTTTTAAACTTAGATATTTACAATTCTTATAGCATGTCTGATAGTACAACAATGCAATGATGATCATTCATGTGACTTCCGTATCAATTTCAATGTGCATTGAGAATTGTAACTATAATACTATATAGAGTGAGGCTACGGTGCTATGCATAGCACAAATGAGGTCCGTGCTACGGCTTAAAATTTGACTTTTTAAAATTCTAACGGTTGATCTGAACCGTTCAACATGATTATAAAATAAATATATACTTACAAACCAAATTTTACATTTTTTTGAATTTTTTTACTATTTTTTCGAAAATCACTTGATCTGAACATTATAGATCATCCAAAAACAACCTATCTAAAAAAATAGTAAAAAAATTTGAAAAAATGTAAAATTTGGTTTGCAAATACATATTCATTTTGTAATCATTTTGAACGGTTCGGATCAACCGTTAGGATTTTAAAAATCAAATTTTGAACCGTAGCACGGACCCCATCCATGCTATGCATAGCACCGTAGCCTCACTCTACTATATACGTTAAAAAGAAACTAAAAAATATTAATTACCTAGCTAAGTGTTTACGAAAATAATATTTTTGTCAAAAATTACTTGTAAAATATTTTTAAAATACACAATCACATTGTCATATTTTATATGATTATATCTAACAACTAGTTTTGTTTAAAATTAATTATCTAAGTATTTAAATTTTGAATTATATACGAACATGTACGGGCGGAGACAAACTTTCAGTTAGGCCCTGTACGACCTACAGGTGGGAACGAGAACGAGAATGGGAATAGGCTCGGGTCCAATTTGAATAGCCGAAACACTGTGCGCATGAAAAAAAAAAAAATTCACTCTGAGTGAATGTTTTTTTCCCACGGACACAGAAAAAGTCAAACAGGCCCTTAATGAGAATCAATCATGTAAAATTTTTACCAAAATATGAAAATCAATTTTACAGTATCCATAATATTTTTTTTGGTTTAAGTTCATGTGTTTTTCCGTAGAATTGCATGTTGATAATTTGCCACTTATTCAGTTCTTCTAATTAATTTGCGCACAAACATAAAGTTAATTTTTAGATTAATTTTGTGCTCGATACCAATTACCAAATATTTTGTTCTAGCTACTTGCCACATCTGTAGCCTTTATTAAATTCTATTCTTAAAAGATATATTCCTTTCATCTCTCCTTTATAGATATTAAACCGTCTCCTTAACCATGAGTCCTACTAACTCCCATCATAATCACCATCCATATCCCCCACCATTTGCAAATAATAAAATGAACGATCAACGCCAAATAGAGAAATGGGAAGGTAAGGTTGCTCTTGACCTCTCCACAAATGATATCCAAGCTTGGTCCCTTCTTTCAGATTTCTTCAGCCTTCATCTATGGCTACCGGGCATATCTACATGTGAAAAGGTAACCGGGTCGGAGTCGTTGCCGGGTTCCATTCGTTATGTTGCTTCCCCGGCTTATGAATCTGGGGAAGTTAGCTGGGCCAAGGAAGAGCTTATTGGGTTTGACCCTGTTAAAAGAAGCTTTAGTTACCGAGTGGTGGATAGCAACATGGGTTTTGGAGAATATGTTGCACATTTCAGGGTTTTACCGGGCATGGAAGACGGTTGTAGACTTGAATGGTCGTTCGAGTGCGAGCCGGTTACCGGGTGGACCCGGGAAGGATTGCTCGGCTATATGGATTCGGGTCTGAAAGGCATGGCTGAGAGGGTAGAAAAGGCCAGTAATCCTGATGGCAAGAATACTGACATGGTGAATTTTGAAGGTAATGATAAGCTTGATGGTAAGGTTATCAATGGTGGTACTATTTCTAAGGCAAATGATGAAGTCAATAGTGAGATTCATTGTGAGGTTAATGGTGCTTAATGTAATACTTTTTTTATTTTTATTTTAATTTTCATATGTGGAAGGAACCTATGTGAGTTTCCATTTAAGGTTTTTTGACAGTTGTAGGAAAAGAGAAGATGGACTACTTTGTCATTTGTGAATTTCATCGGTACATTGAATGGAATCTTTTGAATATTATGTACTAGTATTTTGATTGTTTTGTGGGTTTCCAGACTTTAGTGCATTGGATGATTATAGAGAAGAGAGAGAGACAGATGCATATGGACAAATTTCTCTTTTGAAACTCTCTCTTTGTCGTCAGACGAAGTGGGTCCCTACTAATGTTACTTGCAGTATTTTTTTGATATTTTTTTTTGTTGACCGGGACTGATCTAATATATTTTTCTGTTTTATTTCTACGATTTGGAGTTATGCAGCATTTTTTGGGAAGAGACAAAGTGGAAGAGAGATTGAAATTAAAAAAAAAAAAAAAGTGGAAGAGAGATTGGGATTTGGGAACTCGTTGCCATGTTGTTTAATTTTGTTCCACTTATATAATTGGAACCAGGATGTTTTGCATAAGGTGTCAATGGCTACGGTACGGATCGGGTGAAGATATTTTCATACTTATATCTAATAAAATTAACTTTATTTATATTCTATCTATACTCATTAAAAATTGATTTTATTCTATCTTACACTTACCAGTTAATATTATCGAGTAACGAAACAGTAGCGGGTGAATAACAGATAATACTAATATAATAATTAATTTTATTATATTTTACAAATTAAACATCAAAAACTCATTTATTTCACACATAAATAATTGCTTTTCTAATAAAAATAAATGTGCAATTAATTCCAATTAAATTGTTTTTTATAAAACAAGAAAATTCAAAAACATGAATATGTATTTACGTGAGCTGGAAATTGAATTGAATATATATTTAGATTTTATAATTACCCTATAGGGTAACGGATACGAAATAGTCATTATCCATACCCTTACTCATTTGGTTAAGAAAAAAATTCTTATCCATACCCATATCCAATAAGCTAACGAAAAAAAATCTTACCCGTACTCACCTTATCGAATACGATACAGGTCGCGTAAACGGCTAAAAAGGTACCATTGACACCTCTAGTTGTGCTCCTAGTATGAATCTCCCGATTTATCCAAATAGAATCAGATTCCTCGGATTGTGTGGCACAATGTGTAATGGTTTATCGTACCGGGTATCATAGTGACAAATGAATAGATCGGGTTAGGTTCGGTAGGGTTAAAAATTCGTGATTTGAGAATAATTCGAGTATAATTCGAGAATGATTCGGTAATACAAAGAAGCAAAAAAATCCCAAAAAAAAACCCAAAAAAATTTAATTTTTTTTTAAAAATTCGAGTTTCATTCGCGAATAATTTGTGACTCGCGTTTTATTCGCAAATAAACATATAATACGTTTTTTTTTTTTGCGTTTTATTTGGTGTTCGGTTCGGAAACATAAAAAAACAAATTATACGCGAATTATAAGCGAATAATTCGCAAGTTATGTTACTATGGATAACACCATAGTAACAAAATTAGCGAATAATTCGAATTTGAACCGGTGGCGAAGCAAGCAATCTCTGTATTATTCGGTTTTCCGCCTTTTACAAATTATTCTCGTTTATTTATTTATTGCTATCAGTGTTCTAAATAGCGCGCTATAGCGCCGCTATAGCGTTTTTGGACTCTAAACGCTAAGCTATGGCATGAAAATACGCTAATTGCGCTACGGCCGCTATAGCGTAATAGTGGTCCGCTATAGCGCATAGCGTGTAGCGCGCTATTTGCGCGCTATGCATATTGGGCTTTTTTAGACGATTTATCGGGCTTAAATAAAGATCTATAAAATTTATTTTGTATAGAAAAAAAAAATAGAATGAATCATGATGCTTAAGATATTTTGTATAGAAAAAGATCGATAGTTTATGATATTATTATGGATATTTTGAACCATGGACTTTTGTACTAGTTCAATATGAATATTATAATTTCTTAATTAATTTGGTGTTATTTATTGTTCTATGAAACTTTAGATAATGTTAATATATAGTACAAATATATAATATAATTTTTGTAAAAAAAAAAAACGCTATTTGGAATAGCTTCCGCTATAGCTACGCTATTCGCTATAGCTTTTTTTGTAGCCTTCCCGCTATGACGCTATAAACGCTATTTAAAACATTGATTGCTATTTTGTTCTTGTGGGACTAAGATCTTCGGTCCAGACTCGATGTATAATTTCAAATTATACTCGAAGTATTCTCAAATTACAAACTTTTTTATCTTGTCGAATCTTTTCCAAATTATTAAGTTGTCATTGTGGGTAACACCGTCAACTTATATTTCAGACCCCACATCCCCTCGGTTACCTTACGTACAATATGAACCATACATAACAAATTTCAAAATTGGATTCCTTAAACGTAACACATTTATTTGTTCCTCGATCAAACGGTTGGTTTAAATTTTGTTCACATTAGTCAGGTATCTAAAGAGATGCAGAATTTATATTGTGTGGCCAAAGAAAATCTTAATTGCTCCCAACTAATTCATGGGGATATATTCTCTTTGGTCTTGGCCCTTCAATCTTGATTAATATGTTTAGTTTTATGGTCTATAATATTTTTTTAGTCAGTAAAACCGTAGATAATTTTATTAATAAATCAGCTGTTACATAAGATTAAACAAGAAATGTCTTAGAAAGTATTCAGTTGTAAACAAACTAAAAATGCACAGTAACATGTGTATTATGTGGACATAACTTTAGCTATCATTGCTTGGTGGAAATGATGGTTTTCTCTGTACGTTATCCTGCAGGCAGGCTTCATTGTAAAATGCACTGAATCAAATCAGACCAGGAACTAAATCAACCAGACCGGAACAGTCACCACTCAGATGTCCCAATGAAGAGCTGCTAGTGTGGGAAGCACAAAAAAAAAGGAGAAGAGGAGAAAAAGAAAGAGAACACATAAATAAATTCCAGCACAAACAACATATAAAATAAGTAACTATATGTACAACTCCTTCCACTCACTCTTTAATAATTTCTTTTTCTTTTCGATGTAGATCCGATTAATGGTCAAACACAGGTACGCTCTATCTCTACAGTAGCACCTTTCTGTTTATTTATTTTGGAAATGGGGCGGCACTGGTTGGTCGGTTTGAAAATGGAGCGGCACTGGTTTCCCAGCCAACAGCAAATAAGAGCAACCAACTTGAAACCCATAAATTTTCCATTCCTAATATCGCGCTTTCTCGTCCAATCACATGATGTCAAAGCGTAGAACTCTTGTAGCAATGCAAAACGAGTTGGTACTTTATATTGGGATTTCCTTTGTTACCACTTGAACAAAATTTTTGGTTGAAAGTCTGTAAGTAATTGTATTGATTTAAAAAATTTACAAAATAATTGTTACATTATATTAGACAATGAGTATCTTTGAAAACATTCAGCAGTAAACAAATAAACACATAAGGATATATGTATCATGTGGACATAAATTTAATCATCTTTGCTTGATTGTAATTATAAAAGTGTATTGATTGTTTCTACTGAGTGCATATTTATCTTAGTTCTTCTGACAAACTATACCGTATCGAACTCTTTCTTTTGCACAGTCAAAAAAGTATTGGATCATTTCAGACTGGAAACTGAATCACCGAATCAGAAATTAAATTAACCGGACTAGAAGAGTAAGAGCAAAAAAAAAAAAAAGTGGTGAGAAGAGATACTGCTGAGTTATGGCCCGAAACCAGAGCCTGCTGCGTTGAGAATAAAGGCCCAAGAGAGAAGAACAAAATCCGAACCCAAAACAGATTTCAACTCTGAAATTGCACTGCCACGTGCCACTAGTCCTTTGCTACAGCTCTATCTAGGGGTGATTAATGAGCGAGCATGAGCGAGTAGGGGTATGCTCATGCTCGGCTCATTAGCTTAGTGAGCGAGTTATTAATGAGCGAGTTAGAGCGAGTTGTTAATGAGCGAGTTGTTAATGAGCGAGTTGCCGAGCAAGTTACCGAGTTGTTTAAAATACATCATTCAAAAACTAATTTTTATTTATAGAATTTAACAAATTGTCCATAAGCAAATTTAACAATATATAATTTAATATAAAATTGTCCATAAGCAAATTAACAAAATCAAACAAACTATTTTCTTGTCGTTCTCACGACTTGTCACGTACTTACAAATTTGCATTATCAAAACAATAATAAAAATGTAGAATTTAGAAATATACAAATAGTAACAAAATGAATGGATAACATAATTTAGAAATATACTATTCTAGGCATTAGATGTGGCAGGATCTGTGTAACTAATTTCTTAATGAGCTAATGAGCGAGTTATGAGCGAGTTAGGATATGCTCATGCTCGGCTCATTAAGTTAATGAGCGAGTTATAACGAGTTGCTAATGAGCGAGTTATTAATGAGCATTTAGCGAGCGAGTTACAGTTGTGAGTGATTTACTCACCCCTAGCTCTATCCCATATGCGTCCAAACTCCAAAGTAAAAGAAATAGGAATATCATCTTATTCCATGTGTCCATTACCTGCACAATGGACATATCCATTTCCTCCATGAAGAACATATCCAGAAGCATGTAGGCGGCTGATGTCGAAGCTTAACCTTGCCTAGTAGCAGGATGTCTTCATAGACTACACCTTAAAGGGTGTGGGAACATGTCTTCGTAGACTACACCTTAAAGGGTGTGGTCCCATCGTCAGCCATTCCCCGCTCAGCTGGAGCGCTCATGCGGGACGTCAGCAGGAGTAACAGAGGGTGAAAAAGGAATGAGAGAAGAGAGAAGAAAGTTTGGATGAGAGAAGAAATTAGAAAGGAAAGGATGAGAAATAACAGGAAGAAAGACCAGAAACGACATCACAACACAAAACTAGAAGCGTAGTACGGAAATAGAAAACTGTACAAACTGTAGAGAAGGAGAGAAGACACTGTCCCCACACGCTCTTCCATTGCCGAAGAGCTGTAGAGAAGAGCTAAACCCTAAACCCACCGTCTGTTTGTAATTTGCTTTAGTCGGGGAACCCACCATGTACAAATTGGGGTAGGCAATTGCCTACCTCTGGTTCGATGTAGTGCCTACTCCAAGTTCGAATTCATTCAATTCTTGAACCGATTCCTTCTAAGTTTTGGTTTATTCTGTGTATTTCATTTTTTTAGGATATGCATAACTCTATTTTGTAAATAGAATGAAAGAGAATAAGAGAACAAGATAAATCTGACGGCGGGACCTATTATTACAATTTTAAGTAATGGGTTAGCCGAATTTTTTGTGCCTTTTATTATTCAACACTTATATTTCAGTTAAATTTTTATCTAAATTTTGACTTCAATTTGATAATTGGCTAAGAACAGTCCTACTTTGAATTGTGCCAAATGAATTTTTAATTAGTTTACTAAAAATATTTCAATGTTGTGTCAATCGATTTTATAATTATAACAGATTTTATAATAAACATAGTTATAAAAATTGAGTTATATTGTGTACCCGATAAGTTAATGGGTTTGAACCCGATTAACTATTTGAATCCGATTAGTGCCCTATCCTAATAAAAATCCTAGATCAACCCCCTGCATGTGTTGGATCATGGATGTGCTGTGAATCGTTGGATAATTGGAGTTTAAAAGAAGATTATTAACACGAACTTATAAAAATTCTTACATATCTTATCATTAAATTTTTATTTTTTTTACATCTTTGCGTTCAATGCCATATGCACCTTTTAATTACGACAGGAGATCTCAATCACAGAATCCGATCACCAGCAAAGCCTTCTATCTGGTATTAGTTGTTATCTAGTTCTGCCTTCTGTCACCAGCAAAGCCTTCTATTTGGTATTAGTTGTTTTCTAATTCTGCCTTCTGTCACCAGCAAAGCCTTCTATCTGGTATTGGTTTTTATATAGTGCTGTCACTGGACCATTAATACTTGCTTAATAAAGTTGCACGAATGCCAAAATGTCTCTCATTGTTCGATTCAAGTGCAACATGACATGTGATCCAAGATTGCGGTTGTAGTGCTCGGTGTTTGGAAAAAGAATTAATATAAGTGAATGAGTGAGGCTACGGTACTATGCATAGCACGGATTGGTCTGTGCTACGGCTCAATATTTGAGTTTTTAAAATTCTAACGGTCGATCTAAACCGTTCAACATGATTAAAAAATGAATATAAACTTGCAAACCAAATTTTAAATTTTTTCGATTTTTTTACTATTTTTGTAGATAGGTAGAAAATCACTGTTATTTTCTACCTATCTAAAAAAATAGTAAAAAAAGTTCGAAAAAAATGTAAAATTTGGTTTGCAAGTACATATTCATTTTATAATTATGTTGAATGGTTCGGATCGACTGTTAGAATTTTGAAAACTCAAATATTGAGCCGTAGCACGGACCAATCCGTACTATGCATAATACCGTAGCCTCACTCTCAGGTCTATCAACAAGAGTGCCATTTGACGCGACTATGTTATCTACTTTTATACCTTTTTGTAGGTCAGATGTTATGGGTAATATTGAATCCACATCCCATGTATTATTTCACATGTCCAGATAACCAATTCAAGCAATAAGAAGCAATTCTTTAAGTATGGATCTGTATGCAATGCTAAATGTTTATAATAGCTTGCCTCTTGAATCTTACAAAAGAGTAGAACTAGGGTGCTCTCGAGTTCACCAAGCCTTTGGTGAGTTCAAGTCCAAAACTCATTCGATCGGCTTCAAACGACAAATCCGACCGTTGAAACCCGTCTACCTTACGAGTGATGCGTCTACATGCAAAAATTTTAAATTTTGAAATTAATTTTGTATAGAGTCAAGTGGTAAAAAAACATCAAAAAATGAATGCATTAAAATTAATTTATTAACCTTCTAATTTTGACCACTTGACTCTATGCAAAATTAATTTCAAAATTAAAATATTTGCATGTAAACACATCACTCGTAAGGTAGACGGGTTTCAACTATCGGATTCGTCGTTTAAAGCCGATCCGATGAGTTTTGGACTTGAGTTCACCAAAGGCTTGGTGAACTCGAGAGCACCCTAGTTCTACTCCTTACAAAATATTTCTAGATGTACACTATTTAATCCTTGTAAATTGAAATGGCCAAGGCCCACAGAAAGCCTTACTCAAGAGCCCTGTTAGTGTTAGCCTGTAAAGATATTAAAGGGTGGCTTTTCTAATTTGCAACTTGACTTCACAACAAAACATCAGAAAGCCGGAAAAAAGAAAAACTGGCCGTCTTTTTCTATTAAGAAAAAAAAAAACACAATCGATGTTCCTTTTGAAATTGGAGTTGTGTACTTGTCACGAAGTGTAAGAACCTAGATTAAAGGCGAGATTCACTCTTTCTATAGTGGATGGATTAATTCTCAAGCCTACAGCCCTTGACATTATTTGTGAACAATGCTGTTAGATGCACATGTACCACCAGTCTCAAATAAACGAAATATACAATTCATCTAATGTACGGGCTACAATATAATGTATAAACAAAAACCAATTCATTTGAAGTCATGTTCTATACCAACTATATAATATGTTACATATACAAGAAACAGGAACTAAGTTCATACATACATTCTTACAATAAGATTAGATAAGATCCCTACATGACAAAATAACCAACCAGGGATCAATAAGAAAGAGGAATTTTCACAAGCACCCTCAATAGAACCTTAAACAAATCATGCAACGCTTCTACAAAATGGCAACAATATCTTACAAACCTATAATCATGGCCAATGATGCTCTTGCCTTACTCTCCTAGTATCTAGAAAGAACACCCAACCATCCCAATAGAGGAACAAGTGAGCAGAGAGGCTACTGGGCATCATATAAATGGATTGTACATTTGAAATTTTGTTACTATACTTGTGTTTTGCATTGGCAATGGTATACATGATATATTTTTTTTTCTATTCTTTATCTGGGGAACCCGTAAATTTCCTCAAATATAGAATCAGCCTAAATCAACACCCCCCCCCCCCCCCCCCCCCCCCCCCCCCCATTTTTTAACACCTCCCTGTAACAACAAAAAGTCCCACCATTTATAATTTAAAATTTTGTTTTCTTCTCATATATCACCTTTCAAATTTTCCAAGGATCCTCTCCATCCAAGCAATGATGTCAGCACCAATATCATCCCTTTCAGGCTCAAACAATAGATCGTGCAAGAACCCATCATAGAGCCTAATATCCTTATGCACTGAGGCGGCTTCATTATAGAGATCCTGAGAAGCTAATGGGTCAGTGACCCGATCCGCAGACCCATGGAGAACTAGAAAAGGGATAGTGACTGATCTGAGCTTCTGCATGAGGAAGGAGGTGATGCGTAAGATCTCATGCCCAGTTCGGACACGGATTGGACCAGTGTAGACTAACGGGTCAGAGTATTTTGCCAGCATGGCAGCTGGGTCCCGCGAAACAGGGATGCCCCGCTTATTAGCGCCTTTGAATTGGTATCTAGGGGCTACTAGTGAAACTATAGGTGCCACTGCCTGAAAAAGAGTTTGTTGAGAATTTGAAATCAACTGAACCAAAATTTACAGGTAGAAAGTAGAACGAAATATATCTAATTTGTTCAGGGTGGTCTTAAATAGTCAATTCACAAATTTAAGATTTTCTGGAAAGCTCAAGTGTCTTAAATCTAGCCCACATTAGCTTCAGTTAACATTGATCATATCATATTTCAGTTATCCTCAGTTTTTACCATTCTCGACTACATTTAACACCAAATAGCACAGCTCTAGTTTACCATAGTTAACCTAAATGAGCAGTTAATCTCAATTTCCTGACTAACTAGGCTCCTTGATTTTGCATAACTCAGCACTAAACAAGGAGGAATTCAAATAAAAAATAAAAAAACCTAAATGTTGGTTGGAAGCACCAGTTGGTGCATGCTAGTTCATACTCAAAACTGTCACACCAAAAAAGAGCTACTTTTTGGCAATTTGAGTTGCACCTATTGGAAATTGAACAATGTGGCCTGACAAATAGAGCCAAAAGACTGTTGATAGAAATTGGAGAAGTTAATACCCCAACAATTGGATGAGCTGGTCGCACACGCAACGCTGGCGATGTCAATATAATCCCTTCCACCATTGAATGGATATGGGGATACAAAGATGCCTGAAAATGTTACATGTACATTTTAGAAAACAAGTAATATTATCAGAAAGTGGAAAATTTCACATACAAAACCTTTTCAAAATCTTCATGTTTCTAAGAGTTGGGGAAGAAAATAACCAAAATATGCCAAATAAAACATAATGGTATAAAATAAGATATTGAAAAAAAGGTACCTTCAAAACCACAGCTCCGCCAGTCGAATGGCCGAAAAGAAAACATGGCACACCAGGATTTTCAGATGACACTCTTTCTAGAAATGCTCCCTGGTTGTAAAAGCCAAATAAAGTTAAATTTCTGTACACAACAATAACAGTGGGAATAATAATTACCTGTCTGAGATTAATCTAAGTTGCACTAAATTTGGAACAGCGAGTACAAACTTAATTGCCATTTAATTTCTAAAGGCCATCCAAAGAAACAACTGTATGTGTTTATTTATCTATAACAAGATAAGTAGTTATTCATTTATCTAGCAAGGAGTCTTTTCTGGAAGAATCAAAAGAATGCAGTAGACTTATATAATGAACACAGTAAAATTTACCGTATCCTCGACGACATAGTTTAGTGAAGGAACATAACCATGCAGTCCGTCACTTCCACCGTGACCTGCCAAGTAATGGTAGATTATGTGATACTCTAAATTTACAAAATAATAAAAATTTAAAAGTAAAGAGTCCTGCAACAAAAATGCACTTTCCCCATTTCCCAAGAGAAGAAACTTTGGAACTACCAGAGAATATATTGATGCTGGGAAGAACATAGCTTGAACAGGTAACTCACCTATCCAATCCATCGCATAAACACCAAAGTAACATGAAGTTAGCTGCTCCGCAAAATGTGCGTATCTTCCACTAAAATTTTAAAACCGACTTTTCCATTAGATGCCAATTGATGTTTATGATTGACTCAAAAAAAATGGCCACTACATTATGCTTTACAACAAATCCGCATAATCTCAGTAAGGCATATAAATTACCTGTGCTCGTTCAATCCATGAATAAGGATCAATATGCCCCTGCAACATTTGGGAAAACAACCAAGCAGTTAGCTCTGCATCACTGTGCTGTCAAGAATAAAAAAGGCACAAAATACAACTGTGGTAACACAACCATACTATTACAAAGTATAGGTAAAATTAACCCGAAAAAAAAAGATGCAAATATCATGGGGAGTTGCCATTTATAATCTGACAATAGCATCCAACAATTTTCTTTTATTTTCACAAATTAGAGCAAATTGGACAGCTAGATGTAAAAAATTATGTCTCATATTACAAATACTTACGATTATATTAATGTCTATAATGAATAGCCATGTGAAGAAAATACAAAAGAAAATTTGGTCTTTCAAACGCAGAGCATGGATTTAGATTTATATCCTCTATGACCAAACCATATTATATATTGTTTAATTCCACAGATATTATATCTGAGTTTTGTTCATTGTCATGGAGACAGTTATATTTTGGCACTAATAATTAAAGGATCTCACCAAGTGACTGCAGAGTATGTGGGGGTTAATATTAAATGCTTTCCACAGATTTGATCCTTGTTCAATTATGAAGTCAATTACATGGCTTCCATTTAGGATCAAAATATGGATTATGAGCACTAGCTTGATGGACCCAAGATGAAATTAAGAATTGTATTATCTTTTTTCTTGGGCTTCAGAATTATTGTGACAGTGTAGACCAAATGAGCCAAGAAATAAAGATGAAACAACAAATTAGAACATAAAAAATATTGTAAATTTAGAAACTGCATCTATGGGCATTCAAAATCTTATCCAAGAACAATTTCACTGTGATGCACAATATTTATAGAGGTAAATTACATGTGTTCCCACTTCCCAGTGAAATGAGTCTTGATCTCTGACTTTGATATATTCAATTAATTATTCCCAATAATCAAAATTAATTTAAGTTGCACTACTTTTAGACTATGAACTAATATTATCAATTTACTGTGAGATTGGAAAGTACCACAGTTCCGTTTACTAGTTTACTAGAGAAAATGAACGATCCTTCTTAAGATCAACTTAATCCATCTATGACAGGCTTCTCTATGTGAAAATTGCTAGTACATGTGCCTTTAATATCACATAATATAGGTATTAACAAATTATAAACATAATCCCACCAATGAAGCACCAAAACAGATCAATGGTGACGAGAAACGAAAAAAATAAATTGCAGCATATACTTAAAAATAAATTAAAACTCACCTCATCTCACCAGAGAGAGGGACCCAGTACCGACAAAAGAGGGAGCTCTTCCTAGGCCCCACAAAATCAAAGGTCCCAGACCTGCACCAGGGATCCGGGCCCACCATGTCCACCGCCTCCGCCAACTCTCTTCGCCGCCTGGAATCCTCCTCTTCCGCCGCCTTGAGCCGCCTCCGTGCTCCAACTGCCGGCGATGGCGTGGAGGAGTTCGCGAGTCTCGAGGTCCGACGGAGGACCAGGAAGAACCAGAGCAGTATCGATTGAAGGAAGACGAAGAGGCGCACGATAGCCGCGCGGGAGGGAACGGAGCGGCGCATGTTAGCCATCAGTGGGATTATGCGACCGCTCGCTCCTGATGTTGGCGGGTCTATGCGCTCCATTTTCTCTCTCGTTCGCGCACTCGCGCTCGCTCTCCCCTTTCTTCAAGATCAAACGAGATGCCTCTCTTCTATGGAGGAGGTCGGAGGAGAGATCAAAGGAGAGGGAAGACGACGCGAAATTAATAGTTTTCGGGTTCTTCTGTAGAAATTCAGGTAATATCCTTTCGCGTAGCGAATACCAAAACGACCAAGTAGGCAAGAACTATGACCTGACACACGAAGAATGTACCAGCGACGACACTGAATATTCGGATACTAGGGAAAATGCGATGGAAATTGTTGGGAGGTTTTGTTTATATAGAGGAAGCGTAAGGAGGGAAAGGAGGTAGGGTTTTCTACGTTTCTGTATCGCTGCCACAGCAGTGACTAGTGTAGCGGTTCATTATTTGAACAATAGTGACTTATTACATAAACATAGCTTTCATACAGTGAGTTATACCTTGATTGCATAGAGGTCAGAAAACGCGCGCAGATCTCTCGTATAGTCGTAGTCGTAAGAGTTGTTTCCGTCTCGGGGACTTCTAATTTATTCAGTTTTCTGACCTTGGCCTTCGGGATTATGAGTGGCTAACCCTGTAAGTTTGAGTATTTCATACATAATGCGTCCGCATATGGTTCAATTATATTTTAATAGTTAGTCTGGTCACTAAACGGATATTTATATTGATAATTGAAAAGATAAGATAAAAATATATTTATTTATGGTCAGCGGTGAAGTACCGCAGACAATAATTTTTATTAGAAAAAGATATAAGGTTTATTACAAAGGATAAAAATATTAACAGAAAATATGTTTATTGATAATCATCTTTTAGATTTTAATCTAGTGATAAAGACAATATCATTATCGTGAGAGGTCGCAAAATCGAAAACCAAATAAAAATTTTCTTATAAATATTAAATAATTTGATGACTTGATCTCCAACATTTATTAAAAAAACAAAAATATATGTTTACATATATGAATGTAGATGTAATAACCGAATTTTGAGTTGTGATATATCTAGGCAAAAAAAAATATTATGTGCATATTAATGACAGAGACTGAAAAAATTAATTGAAGCAAGTGAAATTATTATAATTAGAAACAGAGTTAGGTTGCATGATATCATAATATTTTCTAACATGTATTATAGGAGTAGAACTAGGTGTTCTTAAGCTCACCAAATCTCTTTGTGAGTTTAATTCAAAAACTCATCGAATTGGTTTCAAACGATGCATCCAAATCATTGAAAGCGATCTATTTCACGAGTGATGAATTTACATGTCAAGTTTTTAAATTTTGAAGTAATTTAATATAAAGTCAAGCGGTCAAAAAATGATAAAAAATGAACACATTAAAATTAACTTATAAACCATCTTTTTTTTACCGCTTGACTTTATATTAAATTAGTTCAAAAATTTATAAATTTGACATATAAATGTATCACTCGTGAAGTAGATCGGTTTCAATAGTTTGAATGCATCGTTTGAAGCCAATTCAATATGTTTTTGAATTAAGCTTGCAAAAGAACTTGGTGAGCTTAAGAACACCCTAGTTCTACTATATGATGTATTATAGTATCAAGCATATCTCAAACTAGAGCAAATAAAAAGATTATGCATGTGTTATTATCTTACCTATTTAGAAAGATTATCTAATTTGAAGAAATCTTAACACCATTCTATCATATATTTTATGTTATTATACAGAAGTAAATGAATAAATTTGTCAACTTGAAGCATGAATAAATTTGCATAAAAGGATTATGCAATGTCGCCAAAAAGAAGAAAAAAAACAACCACACACCTTGACTGTGTATCAAAATGTGTGGCATAAATTGAAGTGGGGCCCAGTTCTGACCAGTGTGGTCCAACGATGCGTCCTATCTGTACGCGGAGAAGGGCCTTATAATAATATGTCTCTAACACGAGTACTAAATTGAAATATTTATGTCAACGTCGTACTCGTCACTTTTTTCCTTTGAGTTGGTCCGATTCTGGCTGTCGAGTTTGTCCGAGTCATTGCTTCTCAAAGGGAGAATTTTCCAATTTTCAGTATTGAAAAGGAATTGGGTTTAAAAAATCTATGAAATTTTTCTTTGAAAAGATAAATAAAGGAAAGAAATGAGAGAATTTCGAAGAGGAATATATGTGGATTAATGGGTCTTCTGGCTTTATTCCAACGTTCAATTTTTAAATTAATGTTGGACTAATGGATCCGAAATTTTCAATTTCAACTTTTAAAAAATTATTGAAACAATCAGATTTAACGGCCACTATTTAAAAATTTGCAGGTTGAGAGCTAATTAATGAATTGGATGTTTATCTAGGAGCTAAATCAATGATTTAATTGTATTTGTAAGAACATTGTTTATTTTAGGTGTATTAGACGTATTTTTATTGCACTCCTGAGAACATTAGTATTATATTGTTATATTATTGGCTTCTTTATATTTATTTTCAGAATATTATGACTTCTTTATATTTATTTTTATGACTTCTTTATATTTGATCCGGCAAATGAAAAATATTTTCAGATTAAACGATATTTAAAACAAAAACCAAAACAAATAAAACAATTTTAAAAACAAAACCCTAACTAAATAAAAAACCTTTATGATAAAAAAAAGCGGCCGCAGGGACATTGTGCGGCCCCTTGACTGGGGCCACAGATCACCGATGCGGCCTGGGTAGATTTGAGAAAACCCAGATTTCAGGGTGTTTTGGTTTTTTTTTTTTTAAATAGTATAAATAAAAATTTTGGCTAATGGATGCTATAGTTCAACTAACCTACGAGTAAGCTCAATTATTAGATGACTAAGATGCTGATTAAATTTCGGGTCCATAAACATTATCTTCTGATAGCATTTTAGTTTATATGTTTCTGTTTCAATATCTATCAAATTGGCTTCAAACGACGAATTCAAACTGTTTCAATATCCATTAATTTGGCTTCAAATAATGAATCTAAAATGTTTCAGTATCCATCAAGAGAACCTCATTTACATGAAATATTTACATTTTTTTGAAATTATTTAGAGTATTAAGTGATCATGCGGTCCAAAATAAAAATTTAAAAAAAAATAATGCATTAAAATGCCGATATGATGGATTTGAACAATTAACTTTTATTGCAAACAGAACTCTCATAAAAGAGATTAGCTTGAACAATTTAAACCCGTTCTTTGAAACCGATCTAATAGATTTTATACAAGAAGCATATAGACTGAAATACTACCGAAAATGTATTAGCCAAACTACATATATCCTCTCTCCCAATTAATGGTAGTTCTAAAACAAGTTTCTCTAAATTGCTTAACACTTGCTTAATTTTTCCATAATTATATATTTTTATAGAATTAGATGATTCGATTTTTTTCAACATCGATCAGTTAATATTAAATAGCTAGAGATCTATTGTTCCATGAAATTTCAAATTAGTATAAATATATATTGAGTGTTCTATGTAAAACATCTGACGAAACAATTTATTTTAGATTAATATCTACAAACATAATAAATGAAACAAAACAATTTTGGAGAAAATTACAAACAAAAAATATCGAAAAGAAGAGAGAAAGTCCACTGACTTTAATCAAAATAATACATAGGGTAATTATTATTTTTTCCCCCAAACTTCGTAAATTCACTTCTTTCCATTCAGTGATTCCTATTTGAGTGGTAAAACAGTGTAAATTTTTCCAGTCATAGCACAGATGCGTATTCAATTTTCTAAATTCTTTTCCATTAAATCAGAAAAGATACTATATTTTCATTGTTTGAAATTGGAAGAATCGATGGACCGACATTTTTATTAATATCCAAAGTTAATTAGAAATTAATATTTATGCCCAGAATTCCCGACTTTCGCCAAAAATGCCCAAACCGACCACAATGGCCGGTTTACTTTTTTTTTCTTTTAAGAGACACTATGAAGAGCAAACTAATGAATCTAACAATGAAAATGTGAATTTTTTGTTTAATTATTTGTTAGATTACTTCTTTTGATTTATAACATATTTGTACTAAAATACACTAGATTACTTGAAATTATATTGAATTACACTATATTACAATAAATTATGTTGAATTACACTAAATTACGTTAAATTACGCTAGATTACAATAACTTCGTTAATAATGCTGAAATACGATAAATTACGCTAAACTACGCAAAATTACGCTAAAGTAGACGATTTTGTGTCATCTTTCATGAATATAAAAAATAGTAAAAAAATTTGAAAAATAGTAAAAATTGGTATTCTACAAGTTCATTATGTAACTAATTTACTGAGCTACTTAGATTGAATAATAGAAATGAAAATCTTAATCGGAAACTTCAACTCAAGTTTTGAGGCTCTTTCCTTAGTTTTTTGGCAATTCTGAATTTTGAAATCTGGCATAGCAGGCATGAACGCATGCGTCTTTTCGCAAGCTTTCCGAAAAGTGGTCATTTGCTAAAATCGAACACTCGAGCACCGTTTTATGACCGTTTAAAGTTTCGTCTTCGTTTTTTGCCTTTTCAGTGAAGATATCGTCCCTATTCATATGTAATATAGCATAACTTACCGTATTTTAGCGTAATGTAATGTAATTTAGTGTAATTTAACTTAATATAGTGTATTTAACATAATTTCAAGTAATTTAGCATATTTAAGTATAAATATGCTAATTATATATCATAAGAAGTCATCTATCAAATAATTTAAACAAAAAAAATTCAAATTTTCAGTTAGATTTCATTATCTTGCTCTTTATAGTGTCTCTAAAAATAAAATAAAAAATAAACCGGCCATTATGGGGAGAGTAGACCGGCTATATTTCATGACCGGTTTGGACATTTTTGGCAAAATTCTAAAATTCTGGGCATAAATATTAATTTCTATTAAACTTTGGATATTAATAAAAATGTCGGTCGATGGAACAGCAATCATTCAAATGTTGACCCCATTTACAGATGCGGAGAAACAGGGGTTAGGGGTTAGATTGGTCCAGTTGTGATGTGATGAATGTCTAGATCTAGGTCTGGAGTCTGCAGTCTGGACCATGTCCATGGCGTGCCAATAAGTGTCTGGTCCTTTACCCTTTGCTTGTGAAGTTGTGAACTCTTAATTCTAAAATTATCTACAGTACTTTGTTTCGAAACACCATGGTGTGCTGTATATATCATAGTGACAAATGAATAGTTCGAAATGATTTGGTACAACAAAGAAGCAAAAAAAAATACCCAAAACCCCTCCAAAAAAAAATTTAGTATTTTTTTTGCGTTTTTATCGCGAATGATTCGTGATTTGCTTTTTATTCGGGAATAAGACGTATTATACATTTTTTTTGCGTTTTATTCGGAGTTCGGTTCGGAAACATCAAAAAAACGAATAAAATGCAAATTATTCGCAAATTAATCGTGTATATTGTTGTATATCGGAGTGACGAGTGGCACCGACATGATGAGGGGTAAAAACGATAATACTCGATGGGATCAATTAATCAAGCGATAAAAAAGTCATATAAGCATGCCAATTGGACAGAATGGCCAAACAAAGACATCTATAATTCATTTTTTTATTTTTCACTTGAATGTTAGTTTACTTAATGTTTTTTAATAACGATTATATAGAGTGAGGCTATGCTATACATAGTGCGGATTGGTCCGTACTATAGATTAATATTTTTATTTTAAAAATCTAACGGTTGATCCAAACTGTTTAACATGATTTTTATGTGAATAGGTACTTGCAAATCAAAATTTATATTTTTTAGAATTTGTTTATCATTTTTTAGATAGGTAGAAAAATATTGTTTTCTAATGGTCCAGAATTTTCAGATCACGTGATTATTAATTATGTTAAGTGGAATTATATAAATTTTTAATTATATTTCATTGTGAACAAACTCATCTTTTGTATTTTATAACATTTTAAATTATTAATAATTATTTATTTTTACTTAGCAGATAAATAATATACCTATTAAGAGATAAATTATGGACACTCCCAAGTCTCCAACTAGGGTTGCAAACGGGTAGGATATTATCTAACCATATCCGAAAAGTAGATACGTATCCGATATCCGAATATCTGTGTGGATACGGATACGGATATGGTTTTGAATTTTAATTATCCGTATCCGAATAGTAGATAAATATCATGTAGTTTACTATATATCAAGAAAATATTTATCTATATATATACAGATATATGATATCCGATCTATATCCGTATGTATCCGTTTAATATCCGATCCGTATCCATATCCGAAAATTAAAAGTGAATACGGATATGATTTTACCACTATCCGATCCGTATTTGATCTGTTTGCACCCCTAGAAAGAGTGTAAGGGGATCCCTCCTCATATAGTTATTATTAATATATTAATATTATATAATTAGTATCTTATTATTAATAATTATTATTAATATATAATTATATAATTAATATACATTAAATAATTATTATAATAATATTATAATATATTATAGTTATTAGTAATATATTAATATTATATAATTAGTATATTATTATTAATAATTAACTAACTTAAGCTTCTAAAACTTTCTTCCACCAACTCCAACCAATCAAGAAATATTTTAAATCATGATCTAACTTTAGACCTCAATCAAACATAAATAATTTAGACCAGTCTAAGTTAGAATAATCAATTTAGATCTCCATAGCTTTAGTCCACAACTAAACACCACCTTAGTTATTCATAACATGTCAGGAAACATTAACGAGGAGGAAGAAGGAAGAAGAGTTGTAATCCAATCTCTACATGTCTATTTAAAATGTTGATGCAACATTTGACAAAATTATGAAAATCTACAAATAAGGCAACATATATTTATATTAAACTTCTTCGTAACGCTGAATAAAAAACCTTTCTGATAAAAAACAAAACCCTAACCAAATAAAAAAACCTTTCTGATAAAAAAAAGCGGCCGCAGGGACTTTGTGCGGCCCCTTGATTGGGGCCACAGATCACCGATGCAGCCTGGGTAGATTTGAAAAAACCCAGATTTTGAGGTGTTTTGTTTTATTTTCTTTTAGAAAAATGGTATAAATAAAAATTTTGGCTAATGGATGCTATAGTTCAACTAACTTAAGAGTAAGCTCAATTATTAGATGACTAAGAGGCTGATTAAATTTCGGGTCCATAAACATTCTCTTCTGATAGCATTTTAGTTTATATGTTTCTGTTTCAATATCCATCAAATTGGCTTTAAACGACGAATTTAAACTGTTTCAATATCTATTAAATTGGCTCCAAACAATGAATTTAAAATGTTTCAGTATCCATCTGATCACTCAAAAGAGAGCAATGTTTCTTTTAATATTTATAAACTCGGAAATGCTATCGGTTCGGACTGCAAGCGCACAATCCTATCGAGTAGTATATTCGAGGTCGATCCACAGAGAATATTGGTTCAATGCTTTGAGCGATCGAATCACAATCTTTCGAAAGGCTAGACGAAATCTGAAAATTGAGAGATGTTGTTTTGATCAATGTAAATTAGGAAACAATTAAAAGTAATTAAAATAAAGATAGAAATGAGAATTCCTAGGATTTCGGCACACCATTGTCACTCAATCCGCCTTAACAATATATTCCTGTTGCGTCTGATTTCCTGTTATTGTTTAATGAAAGACACCACATAGGTCACTGCGATTTATGTTACGCAAGAATGACAGATCTTTCACCGAGATTCTACATAGGACACTGCGATTTACCTTACGCAAATGTCTGATCTCTCAAATACCCCAAATTACTACACAGATCACTGCGATTTACTTTACGCAAGTGATGGAATTTGGTACGCGTTTTGTTGGTCTGGTTTATGGTTTCCCCGCTAAGGTTTTCTTCACATAAACCTAATAGATCTCAACGAGGCTAATTCATACAAATAGTTTCTCTTACCATTAAAGTACTGTCACTACCCTAACGGACTCAAACTAGATCATTGAAATTAGATTAAGAGATAGTAAATCACAAAAGCATTTTGTTTCAACAACAAGAAATCATAATCAACAGAAATATATATATATCAAAACATCAAGAGTAACAAGGTTTACTGCCTAGCCCTAAGAAAAGGAACTTAGCCGCGGAACGGCATTGTTACAAGCACTCCTCTCTTCTCACTTTAATCAAATCTAACCCTAATTACAAAGATAAGTTATTCTTCTGCCCAGGGGCCTTATATAGGAGTGGAGAGACGTCTGGAGATTGAGTAGGGGCTAAGAAACTGATTTGGAAACAGCTGTCGGCAGCTATTCCCCAAGGGACGCCTTCGGATACGGACCGTATTGGGTATACGGTCTGTATTAGGACCTTGACGGTTATGGTTTAATGCTTCCAGCGCTATCTTCTGGTCTGTGCTAGGCCTGGTCCGTATTAGGCAATACGGGCCGTAACAGAGACTTAGTCGATGAGCGTCGCTGATCCGATTGACCCGATTCTAGCTCCATTTGGTGTAAAATAGTCCCAAAACCTGTTTTCTGCAATAAAACATAAAGAAGGGTGACAGTAGCCTTTTTCTCTAATTAATTAAACATAAGTGTGAGAAAATATGCAAAATCTAAGCCAAAACTCTACGTAATTCATCATTATTTTGACTCTGATCACCATCAAGAGAACCTCATTTACATGTAATATTAACATTTTTTTGAAATTATTTAAAGTATTAAGTGATCATGCAGTCAAAAAATAAAGATTTTTCAAAAAAATAATGCATTAAAATGCCGATCTGATGGATTTGAACAATTAACTTTTATTGCAAACATAACTCTTATAAAAGAGACTGGCTTGAACAATTTGAACCCGTTCTTTGAAACCGATCTAATGGATTTTATACAGGAAGCATATAGACTGAAATACTACTAAAAATGTATTAGCCAAACTACATATATCCTCTCCCAATTCATGGTAGTTCTAAAACAAGTTTCTCTAAATTGCTTAACACTTGCTTAAGTTATATTAATTGCTTTAAAATATAAATGAGTTTATTTTTTCTATAATTACATATTTTATAGAATTAGATGATTAGAATTTTTTTCAACATCGATCAGTTAATATTAAATAGCTAGAGATCTATTGTTCCGTGAAATTTCAAATTAGTAAAATATTAAAAATGTATAATATTTTTATATTGAGTGTTCTATGTAAAACATCTGACGAAACAATTTATTTTAGATTAATATCTACAAACATAATAAATGAAACAAAACAATTTTGGAGAAAATTACAAACAAAAAATATCGAAAAGAAGAGAGAAAGTCGAGCAAAACTAGGGTGTGATGTGCTCACACCGTGAGCGCACCTCCTATAGAGTGCATTTTCAAAGGTTCAAATAGTCGATTCGACTCTTCCAACGTGTTCTTCATATTAAAATGTGCTTGGAAATCAAATTTTACATTTTTTGGAAATTTTTTACTATTTTTTCAAAATCATTTGTTTTCAAAATTATTGTTTAGTTTAATCAAATGATTTTGAAAAAATAGTAAAAAATTTCCAAAAAATGTAAAATTTGGTTTCCAAGCACATTTTAATATGAAGAACACGTTGGAAGAGTCGAATCGACTATTTGAACTTTGAAAATGCACTCTATAGGAGGTGCGCTCACGGTGTGAGCACATCACATTCTAGTTTTGCTCGAGAAAGTCCACTGACTTCAATCAAAATAATACATAGGTGTAATTATTATTTTTCCCCCAAGCTTCGTAAATTCACTTCTTTCCATTAAGTGATTCCTATTTGAGGGAAGTGCATCTGCTGAAATCCGAGACCAGTAACAGTAATTTTGAAATTCCTGCAATCTGAATCCAGCCGTCGAACTGTTCCGAGATATGTGCAAGTAAAAACAAGTTGTTTCGAGATGCGTTCTCGGAAAAAATTTGAAGGCTGGATTCGGATTACAGGGATTTCATGATTACTGTTTATTGATTTCAGAATTTCAGCTGATCCGAATCCCTATTTGAGTGGTAAAACAGTGTAAATTTTTCCAGTAATAGCATAGATGCGTATTCAATTTTCTAAATTCTTTTCCATTAAATCAGAAAAGAGACTATATTTTCATTGTTTGAAATTGGAAGAATCGATGGAACAGCAATCATTAAATGTTGACCCCATTTACTGATGCGGAGAAACAGTGGTTAGGGGTTAGATTGGTCCAGTTGTGATTTGATGAACATCTAGATCTAGGTCTGGAGTCTGGACCATGTCCACGGCGTGCCAATAAGTGTCTGGTCCATCCCCTTTGCGTGTGAAGTTGTGAATTCTTAATTCTAAAATTCTCTACAATACTTTGTTTCGAAACATGGTGTGTTGTATGTATCATAGTGACAAATGAATAGTTCGGATTCGGTTCGGCGGAGTCAAAAATTTATGATTCGGATATAATTAGAGTATAATTTCAGAATGATTTGGTACAACAAGGAAGTACAAAAAAAAAATCCAAAAACTCCCCCAAAATAAAATTTAGTGTTTTTTTTGCGTTTTCTCGCGAATAATTCGTGATTCGCGTTTTATTCATGAATAAGACGTTTCGTAGTTCGATTCGGAAACATAAAAAAACAAATAAAATGCGAATTATTTGCGAATTAATCGCAAATTAATCGCGTATATTATTACTATGGTGTGTATATAGGAGTGACGAGTGGCACCGACATGATGAGGGGTAAAAACGATAATATTCGATGGGATCAGTTAATCAAGCGATAAAAAAGTCATATAAGCATGTCAATTGGACATAATGGCCAAACAAAGACATCTATAATTTATTTTTTATTTTTCACTTGAATGTTAATTACTTAATTTTTTTAATAACGATTATATAGAGTGAGGCTATGCTATGCATAGCGCGGATTGGTCCGTACTATAGATTAATATTTTCATTTTAAAAATCTAACTGTCGATCCAAACCGTTTAACATAATTTTTATGTGAATAGGTATTTGCAAACCAAAATTTATATTTTTAGAATTTGTTTACCATTTTTTTAGATAGGTAGAAAAACATTGTTTTTTAATGGTCCAGAATTTTCAGATCAAGTGATTATTAATTATGTTAAGTGGAATTATATAATTATTAATTATATTTCCTTGTGAACAAACTGTCCTCTTTTGTATTTTATTACATTTTTAAATTGTTAATAATTATTATTTTTACTCAGCAGATAATAATATATCTATTATGAGATAAATTATGGACACTCCCAAGTCTCCAACTAGGGGTGCAAATGGGTCGGTATTATCCGACCGTATTCGCATCCGTATCCATATCCGAAAATTAGATACGGATATCCGATATCTGATATTCGTGTGGATACGGATACGGATATCCAAATATTCGTGTGGTTACGGATACAATATGTTTTTGAATTTTAATTATCCATATCTGAATAGTAGATAAATATTATAGTTTACTATATATCATGAAAATATATATAATATTATATATATATATATAATATTATATATAGATAATATATATATATATATATATATATATATGGATATCTGATATCCGATCTGTATTCGTATGTATCCATTAATATCCGATCGTATCTGCATCCAAAATTAAAAGCGGATACGGATATGGTTTTACCACTATCTGATCCGTATCCGATTCGTTTGCACCTCTAGAAAGGGTCTTGTAAGTGGATCCCTCCTCTTATAGTTATTATTAGTATATAATATTATATATTAGATATCTTATTGTTATAATTATCATTAATATATAATTATATAATTAATATCTTGTATTGTAATATATTAAATATTGTTATAATAATATTATAATATATTAGTTATTATTAATATATTATATTATACAATTAGTATCTATTATTAATAATGAACTAATTTAAGTTTTTAAAACTTTAGTCCTCCCCCAACTCTAACCAAACAAAAATATCTTGAGCCATGATTTAACTTTAGACCACACCAAATATGAATAATTTAGACCAGTCTAAATTAGAATAATCAATTTAGACCTCCGTAACTTTAGTCCACAACCAAATACCAGCTAGTTATTCATAACAAGTCAGGAAACATTAACGAGAAAAAAGAAGGAAGAAGAGATGTAATCCAATATCTACATGTCTAATTAAAAGTTGATGCAACATTTGACAAAATTATGAAAATCTACAAATAAGGCAACATATATTTATATTAAACTTCTTCGTAACGCTGGAATATAAAATATTGGGCTGAATTGTTTATTTTTCTCTGCAATTATGATAGCCACAAATGTGACAATACAAAACGTTATACAATCATCAATGTTTCTTCAAACTGACAACATATTTTAATGTACATGTTACCTTAATATTTTTTTGCCGGATATATGATCTTCAATTCTGCATCGTATTATTTAATATGACATGTATGAATATGAATTTTTTTTTCTCAATTTAACGGATATGAATATGTATAAGAAATATATATTTTTTAATTTATCAGATAAAAGTATGAATATGAGATATTTCATATCTTTTACCCTGTATGATAATTAATAAATGTTAAAATATCTACAATAATTTATATTTATACATATATTTTATTAGTACGATTAGTTGATTTATACACCATTTTATATACTTTTTTATTTAAGAATTAATTTGTGATAAAACTAGTTTATCCAACATATTATATATTTTTTTGTTAGTAATCTATAGCAAAATTTATTTGTACAACATTTTATATCCTTATATTTGATTAATAATTTATAAATTTTAAAATGACGGGATAAAACAATGATAATTTTTATATTTCATGATATTATGTATGTTTAATATATTTATTTATTTGTTAAATTTTAAGATTAAATTATGTAAGCTATTAACTCATCCGATAACTGTTCATTATTCATTTCGTCACTCATTATTTTAACGGCTAAGGATTGAGTATGAATAAGACTAAACTTAACAATTTAAGGATAAAATATGAATAAGACTAATTCTATGCTGGCATGAATACAAAGGTATCTGCACAAACTGTTAATCTCGATCTAATAACACAGATGCATGATTTATAGTTATATCTCAAGTAAAATATGAATTTATTTGCCAGTTCAATACATATCAAACGATTGATGTGTTCAACTTAAATATTAAAAATAGATATGCAAGTCTGATAGACCAACTACACTCCAACGGTATTGATTGGATGATCATAACTAATTAGAATATTGGTACTGGACCGGTAAAGATATTCGTTGTTATCAATCAGGTTAAAGGCAAAGTTATCAGGTCGGATCCAGGAATTTCGTTAGGAGATGGCAAAAAAAATATCAAATCGGATTTAAATAGCTAATTAAATTTAAACTCATTGATTAATTAGATACTCGATAAAAAACAATACTAAAATTTATATTTTTAATGCTCTAACTTGTAATTTCTGATGTCTAACTTATAATTATAATTACCAATTATAATTCAAGAAATTTATTTTAATTTTAATTCTAAATTTAACT
>JAJGRW010001394.1:30481-61356 GCA_025461045.1 Carex parvula | reverse complement strand
GAAACACAACTACGTAAGAACCAACTACAGACATAGCTTTGTCAGTATACAGGTCCAGTCCAGCAGAGTGCTATACTCATTATTATTTATTAAGACACAATCTAGTCAGTATACAGGTCCAGGTCCAGTCCAGTCAATATGGTTGGTGCTATAAATTTTGTACTGAAACACAATTCTTGTTATAATCATTATTAAGACATATGGCCTCAGCTAAATAGAAATGTAACAAGAGGAATCCCAGTAGGGTGTGCTGGTACAGGTTTAGACCAGGGACAAAGTACAGATAATGAATATCTCATTTCTAAAAGAATAATTCAACATTGCAAGTTTGCAACACATGAAAGTGAATAGTGTAAATTACATTGAGCAGTTTTAGAAGTGTTATATACATTCAGAGTAAGGGACGAATCAAGAAAAAAAGAAAAAGAAAATGAAAAAAGATTGGATGCTTTTCAATTAAAGGGATACTTTTCTCCAAGGCTTTACGAAGGCCTCAAAATCTCAAATATTGGATGCCTTTACAAGTTATTAGAGAATGTTTGGTGCTGGTTGCAAAAAGATTAATAATGAGATCATAGAAATTACAAAGTTAGTATAACAAAAACAGAAACACTAAAATATGATGTAAACCTGGAGAGTCGAGCTTCAATTCCTTCTTCCGGACTTAGAAGTATACAAGTGAAATGCTTTTGAGAAGAGATACGGAGAGATACCAGTGAAATGCTTCAATTCCTTCTTCCTTCCTTCTGAGAAGTATACAAGAACAAAAATGATAAGAAACTTAGAAGAGATACCAGTGAAATGCTTTTGAAGCGTAAAAAATCTTTAATCGGAAGAAATTACCAAAAAAAAAAAAAATCTACAAACCTGAAATGCTTTTGAGGCGTAACCAGTGAGACTGCCAAAATCGATCTCCTTTCTCCCTCCTGACGTGCTATCCTCCTTCCGATCTCCTTTTCTCCTCCCTCTACGTCGCGAACTCGCGATCTCCTTTTCTCCTCCCTCTGCGTCGCGATCTCCTTTTCTCCTCCCTCCGGCTCTGCGACGCTATCCTTTTTGTCCTCCGCCAAAATCGATCACTTCGCTACTTCGCCCAGTCTGAGAGAGGAGGAGCCGAGGTCTTCAGGAGAGTGGAGACTGGAGAGTGGAGAGTGGAGACTTGGGATTTGGGATTTGGTATTTAGGCAAATTTTTGAATGTGTTATGTATGTGTATAGTGCGGCCGCTGGTAGAGACTCGGGAGAAAAAGCGCTAAAATGTCTAAACCCTAAAAGGCTAAAACTGAACGGATATTACTGGGCCGTATAAATTTGTATTTTAAGATGTACAGTGTATAGCTTGTTATGGGCTGAGCTGGGCCTTAGCTCAGCTTGTTAATTTTGGCCCGAGCTATTAGCGATCCAGCTCGTTAACAGCTCGGTCCACTATCGAACGAGCTGTTATCGATCGAGCCAGATGCGAGTCACGAGCGATCCACGAGCTACGAGCTTTTCTGCCAGCCCTAGTTACTGCTGTCATAAAATATAAAAATGAAGTTAATTTAATTTCACAATGACTGTATTCATGATTTTTCTTTTAAATTGCTTTTAATATCAAGTCAACGATATTTTTTTTCTCTTTTTTTCTTCTTCTGTTTTTTTAAAACAAACTCTATACCTATCCATACTTAAAATTTTGTATCATATAAACTAAAATAAAATCTGATAAATCTCGTCACTCTATTTGATAATATTAATAAATATTTCGGGAAAAATATCTCACATTATATTAACTAAAATAATATAAATTGTACAGTATTAGATAAATAAAAACTAACATTTCCTTAGAGTTGACGCATGTACAATTCCTCGATTTTCAAATGTTAATTATGAACTATTGGATCTTATTTATTTTTATGAGAAATGTGTTGTAATTTATGATTTTTAAAGTTTTTTATACTTGATCAAGTAAACAAGCATCATAGTTAGATATGTTTATGTTCCAACCACTTGATTGACTATATATTGAATTAAAAGGTTCATAATATTTTACTTGAACATATTTCTCATAAAAATGAAGAAGATCAACGGTTAGAATTTAACATTTATATTTCAAATTTTAAATATTAATAAAAAATAAAATTATAACATTATGTGGACTCAAAAATTTTGTTGCATTAAAACTCCCCTCAATGTAAATTAAAAAAATGAACAAAATGCTCTTACGCACATTGGGTCCTACAATACAGAAGTAACCTATTCTTTGTGATAGAGATTAGATTAATATCTCCATCTCTTTGACATGTAAAATCATGACTTTGACCTAGCAATACCTAAACCCATAGAAGCAAGTCAAAATCAACAGTTGACCGTTGAAGCAGAGGGTTAGTTTATTATACTTTGAATTCCATATGTGCCACGCATTTCAAGTAACTAAAAAAGACTTCGTAAACCATTTTTCTCGTAATGCAAACATGTGGAAGAGAAAAAAGTTTATGACAATTTAAACACGGTTTTGGTCTCAATGCACTACCCATAACTAGTTTTTTTTTTTTTTTTTTTCAGTTGTGCAAGCAAGACGATATTTAAAGAATATAATCTTTTTCATCATTGAAGAAACTTTTATCTGTTATATATGCTATATTGAAAAGCGAAAAGATGTATGGTCGCGATCGGTTTAATTACGAGTAATACTTATCTCTACTAAGTGGATAATACCAAAATTATATATGTATATGGGGTCGTATATTCTTAGAGAAATATACCTTGACAATTTTTATTTTGTCAAGAACAAAGAGTTTCGTAAAGATTACAGTAAAGAATAAATAAAAGGGGGAATTTCATGTATCCTTCTAAAAAATCTTGAAATTATTTCTTCCTCTAAAATTCATAATATCATATGTATTTGCCCTTCTACAGTTCAAAAACTCACAAATTTACCCAATTTATTGATTTTTCTAATAAAACTCATTTTAAATTTATAAATAACCTATTTTACACTTTCTTCATCTTTTCTTTTTCTCCTTTCCCTTGGTTCTAGAGAAATCTCAAGCTCTGATTTTGGACCTTTTGGGTTATCGTATGGAAGGTGCAACGTTCTTGAGTTCAAATAGAATAGAAAACAAAGAGAAACAGTGAAATGAAAGAAAGAGGCAAAATTGATGTAAATTGTAAGAAATAGAACATGATACAGTAACCAAAAGTTTTCAAGAAATTCTCTCAAATTTGTTATTATTTCCCATAAATTGTTCCAAGCGTACATAGGCCTTATATAGGCGATTACAATGGAAGAGAAACCGGTAAAAATGACCCACTAACGACTCCTAACTAACCTTAGCTTGACAGCTTAGTTGCCACGTCAGTTACAATGCTAAGTTGTACTTACAACTAATTATCTTACTAATTGAAATGGATGATACAGTCAGTTTGGTGCTCGTCTCCAGTTCTCCCGGGTTGCAACTGACCGTTTACCCTTTCCTCGGCACCAGGGATGTAGCAAAAGGAGTGTGTTTACTTTCAGCATTCTGACATGAGGAGCTCATGCTTGCCTTCGTAATCAGAGGAAGTTGTCAATTTTCCGAATTCTGAGACGAGAAGATGGAGCTCATTTTGGTGTTGGTAGTTCTCTCTGACCATGTAACACTCTTTTCCCAGGCCTGTAGAACATCTGTTAAGCTTAGAATGGCGTCTATTATGGAGGTCATGCGTTCATTCATGATTATAATTAGTACGAGGAGAGATGGTGATTTTGGTTTCAAGGAATAAATGATGGAGAGAAAGGAGAAAAAAAAGAGATTGTGATTTTTCTGGACCAAGAGATTAGGAGAAAAAAAAAAGATAAAGAAAGGGCAAAATGGACAATTTATTAATTTAAAATGAGTTTTATTAGAAAAATCAATAAATTCGTTAAATTTGTGAGTTTTTGAAATAAATATAATATTAAGAATTTTAAACAAAGAAATACGTAATTTCAAATTTTTTGAGGGGATACATGAAATCCCTCCTAAATAAGAAGTACCAACAAAAATCAAATCAAACTTTTCCAAAAGATAAACATTCTTAAGAATAAAAAAAAACCGCAATTCCAAGGGTGACTTTCTTTTGGAGTCCAAGATGTGCGAGTTGGGCTCCATCTAAAGGTGCCAGCATGTCGCACGAGATGGCTGCGGCAAGGAGGATTTATCTGACTTGAAGCCAAAAGGCGATGGGTAAGTTTGAGCACTTGAGAGTAGGTCCGATGGTAATCGGACCTACTTTGGTTCGATGGGTTTACTCACCGTTGATTTGCTTTAAGATTCGTGCAGAACATTTGAAAATTCTTGCATGTCTGTTTCAATTTCCGTGCACACAAATCGCTCGTTGAACCTAAAAGTAGGTCCAATGGGCATCGGAACTACTCCATTCTCAAGTTTGAGATCCTTGTTAATTTGAGAAGAAAAGCGGCAAGACAAATTTCGATTTGATGTCACCCCCAACCCGCCACACACACACAAACACAATCCCGTATTGTTGTGTTGTGGCCATATTTCAAAACCATATTCATATCTATTCGGCTGAGGCCAAAGAAGAAATTTACACCTTTAAAGCTGGGATATATAGTAAAATGTTTACCAATGTAAAAATTTAAAGAATGTCTGCTGTGCATCTTTATATCTTTAGTTAACACGTACACTCAAGAAATCATAATTGTATATTCTATATTTTCAGGACTCGTCCTTTTTACGTGTATCTTCAATGTAAAAGTTGTACGAATATATGAACTTATGTAACTACTTTATATGGATGGTCGTATAAAGCCGCAATTTTAAACAAATAATGAACAATTTTCTTATAAATTATGTTAACCGGCTCGATCGAGCTTCGCCTGCAGCAAAAGTATGGATTCCGATTCTAACAGAAATTTGTCTTGATAGATTTATTTCATGCAAAACCATATCGCAATTCATAAACCCTAGTCCTACCATGATCCTCTAGTGAACCCTAATATGAAATTTAAATTTACCTTGATCCATAGCCATGATCTTCCAGAGAGACACAAGCACCGTTGATCACCGGAAGCCCTTAGATTTTCAAGTAATCTCTCTCAAGTCCGATGGAGAGAGCAAGAGAGACGGCATCGGCAACACTTTGTTCTACACAAGAAGAATACCCGAATCACAAGTTCTTTTCCGACAAACCCTTTTTCTAATCTCTGTTATTTTATTCTTTTTGGGAGAGATGGAGAAATGCCAAAAGTTAGAAAATTGAGAGAGAGCAATTAGCTTTTAATGCCAAAATGAATAGACTTGAATATGGCATGAATAGGCGCCTCTTTGCTGCCTCTTGGCTGTCAATTAATTAATTAATTAATTACTGTAGCATATTTTCTTATTGGATCCTTAGCGGGTCTAAATTCAGAACTTGTCTTATTGGGTATTTTCTTATTTACCGAACATTGCTGTATTTGATTGTGTTCCCCAGGGACCAATAGCATAATTGTATTATTTATATAATTTAGACCATCACTAAATCATAAAGTTATTAATACGCATTCTACACATTAAAGGCCCCACTTCTCATGACACATATTGAACCCGATAAATAATACTTAATTTGATCACTTCATAACGGGTCTAATTAGATATATGATAGTCTAATATTCAATATATATTTATATCACATATAAGCCCATATATGTTGTAATTAATTAAAATTAATTCCAACAATCTCCCACTTGGGCTATATGTATATCCAAAAATATATATATTGATAAAACCGAATTGAGTACTCAAGCTATGCTATCAAAGCCTTTTGTGTCATCAACCAATTCCGTCCATCAATCATATTCACAAGGACTTAAGCAGTATTCGTCTCAAAAATCGAAACTAAGCAAACATAAATCACTATGTAAACATAACTGAATGACATGAATCATGAAGGGGATGTGTAGTTTGGGAATTACATGCAATGTGATCTACATGCCTATCTCCAATTTGATCACTTTATCTTAATTTGATTTTGAGGTCGATCATGAATTCAGAGTGCATAATAAACTGAATAACTGAAAGCTGAATAATTGAAATCTAAATAACTGAAGTCTGAATAACTGCATGATACATACAAATAACAGAATATCATAAAAAAAAGTTACTGCATGATATCTGTAAAAGTATATCATATAAAACATAAAACATGATACATAAAATACAGACTCCCACTAAATCTGACAATCCTCTTTAACACAGATACCCATGTGAGTAACATGCTCGTGAAACTGTTTGGGTACCAATCCCTTAGTCAGTGGATGCTGTACCAATATGCTCAATACTTATAAGTCCACTCTGAACTCTTTCCTTCACAGCAAGAAACTTAATGTCGATATGTTTGGATTTCGACGAGCTCCTGTTGTTGTTGGAATACAGTACTGCTGAATTATTGTCACAATATATCTTGAGTGGCAACTTAATAGTATCCACAATACGCAACCCAGTGACAAAATTCCTTAGCCATATTCCATGGTTCGATGCCTCGAAACAAGCAATGAATTCGGCTGCCATGGTGGAAGAAGCAATCATGGATTGCTTTGCACTCCTCCAAGAGATAGCTCCTCCAGTCAACATAAAAATATAACCAGATGTTGACTTCATGCTATCCACACAGCCCGCAAAATCAGAATCAGTATATCCAATGACCTCGAGCTTATCTGATCTCTGATATGTCAGCATATGATCCTTCGTTCTTTGCAAGTACCTAAGTACCCTCTTGGCTGCTTTCCAGTGATCCATACCAGGATTACTGAGATACCGGCCTAACATTCCTATGATGTACGCAATATCCGGACGCGTACACACCTGAGCATACATCAGACTTTCTACTACTGAAGCATATGAAATCTGGTGTATTTCTGACTTCTCGAGTTCTGTCTTTGGACACTGATTGAGACTAAATTTGTCTCCTTTTGCAACAGGGGTATTTCCTGGTTTGCAATGTTCCATACCATATCGCTTGAGAATTTTATCGATATATGCTTGTTGTGAAAGCCCTAAAATACCTTTGTTTCAATCTCTATGTATTTTAACGTCTAACACATATGATGCTTCACCAAGATCTTTCATATCAAAATGCCTGAAAAGAAATCTCTTAGTTTCACGCATCATGTTTATATCGTTACTGGCAAGCAATATGTCATCAACATATAAAACCAGAAACATAAACTTACTCCCACTGAACTTGTGATATATGCATTCATCCACCAAGTTAGGCTCAAATCCAAATGAGACAATTACTTGATGAAATTTGAAATACCACTGTCGAGACGCTTGCTTGAGTCCATAGATGGATTTATTTAATTTGCAAACCATCTGCTTTGTGTTATTGTCATCAATCTCAAAGTTAGGTGGTTGCACCATATAAATGGTTTCATCAATGTCGCTATTGAGAAACGCAATCTTAACATCCATCTGGTGTAACTCAAGATCAAAATGTGCCACTAAAGCCATAATAATTCTGAAGGAATCTTTCATAGACACAGGTGAGAAAGTTTCCGTAAAGTCAATGCCTTCTTTCTGTGTAAATCCCTTAGCAACAAGCCGCGCTTTGTATCTTTCCACATTACCTTCTGAATCTCTCTTGGTCTTAAATATCCATTTGCAACCAACAGGCTTCACACCTTTAGGTAATGGGACGATATCCCAGACTTTGTTGTCATACATTGACTTTATTTCATCATTCATGGCCTCGATCCATTTTTGAGAATTCGCACTTTCCAAAGCCTGACGGAGACTGAGAGGATCATCCTCCATCATGCCAATGTCGAATTCATGTTCTTGAAGGAACACAACATAATCCTTAGATATTGCGCTTCTTCTCTCTCTGGTGGACCGCCTTAAAGGCACTGTTTCTTGAAGTTCTTGAGGTGGTATAGGTTCCTCTTCAACATCAACATTGTCTTGTATTGGATTCTCTTCCATTTCTAAAGGTTCATTTACTGTATGTTCATTCACTGTATGATTCTGAACCAATGAGTCTCCAGATATTCTTATTACAATTGGTACCGTTGCTGGCGCCTCTTGTATAGGAGAATCTTGTTTCTCTTCAAAGACAATTTGATTTGTATTTCCCCCTTGAACCATAACATCCTCAAAGAACTTAACTGTATTTGTCTCGAAAATTGTTCTATTAGTGGGATTATAAAATTTATACCCCCGGGACCTTTCTGCATATCCGACAAAATAGCAGCTAACTGTCCTTTCGTCTAGCTTTTTCTCTTGTGGCCTATAAGGCCGAGCTTCAGCCGGACAACCCCATATTCTAAAGTGCTGAAGACTAGGCTTTCGCCCGGTCCATAATTCATATGGAGTTTTGTTTGCTGCCTTAGTCGGTTCCCGATTAAGAATATATGCTGCTGTCTTAAGTGCTTCTCCCCAGAGGTTCAGTGGAAGTGAGGTATGAGAAATCATACTCCTCACCATCCCCATTAATGTTCGATTGCGCCTTTCAGCCACACCGTTCATTGCGGGTGAACCCGGCATTGTATACTGTGGCACAATTCTATTTTTCTCTAGAAATTTAGCAAAAGGCCCTGGACATTGTTCTCCTGAGCCGTCATACCGACCATAGTATTCACCACCACGATCCGATCTGACGCCTTTAATCCTTTTGTTGAGCTGTAACTCAACTTCAGTCTTGAAGGATTTAAATGTGTCCAAAGCTTGAGCTTTTTCTTTAATTAAAAATATATAACCATATCTAGAATAATCGTCAATGAAACTGATAAAATATACATGTCCATTCCTAGTAGCTGTAGGGAATGGCCCACATATGTCTGTATGTATTAGTTCAAGGATGTCTGTCATACGATTGACTGTATATTTGCGCATGCTTGTTTGTTTTCCCTTAGCACACTCAATACACGGACCGAGATCCGACATGTCTAAGGGCCGCAGAATATCACTTTGAATGAGACGTGTTATTCTCTATTGAGAAATATGACCTAAACGCTTATGCCAAAGTGCAGCTGAATCCTGATGTGTTAATTTCTGTCTAACGTTTCGAGTTTCATTGTTCAAGGTCTCATTATAGGAAGCAACAGTATCTAAAGCATAAAGATTATCCAAAATAGATAGAAAACCAGAAGCAACCAGATTGGAGTTTTGATACAAACCAAACTTTCTATCTCCAAATGAACAAGTAAAACCTAAGTTGTCCAATGCAGAAATAGAAATTAAGTTCCGCCTAAAAGACGGTACAATAAAAGTATCGAACAAATCCAGATACAAGCCAGTTTTCAAAAGTAATCTAAAATGCCCTATAGCTTCAACTTCTGCCTTGTTTCCATCGCCTACATAGATGTATCTTTCACCATCACTTGGCTTCCGGTAACTTCGGTAACCCTGCATAGACACAGAGATATGAGTAGTTGCACCTGAATCTATCCACCATGTGTCTATTGAAACTGAAACTGTATTAACTTCTTCACAAACAAAAGAAAAATTAATACCTTTCTTGGCACGCCATGCGTGATAGTTGGTACAATTCTTCTTTACATGCCCTTCAGATCCACAGAAGAAACAACCCTTCTTTTTTTCTTTATTTGGCTCCAATCCGGTAACCGGTTTTTATCCTTCATGGGCTTCTTTTGCGAACTTGTAGTTGCAGCATCTGAATTGGCCTTACGTTTCTTTTTTCCCTTTTCCTTTAAAGGTAGAAGCAATGTTTGCGCTTTCGCTCTTATCCGACTTCAACCTCTCTTCCTCCTGAACACAGTGCGAGATGAGTTCATTAACTGTCCATGAGTCCTTCTGACAGTTGTAACTCACCTTGAACTGTCCAAATGAGGCAGGAAGAGAGTTAAGGGCCAAATATACTAGCATATCATCCTATATATCTAGCTTATATCCCTTCAGTTTAGAAGCGGTATGCATCATTTCAAGAATATGCTCCCTGACATTGCTCTTACCATGGTACTTCATTGTGCAGAGTTTGTTTAATAGAATGCCTATTTTAGCCTTCTCATTTCGGACAAACCTCTGCTCAAGTTCCTTAAGATAGTCTTTAGCAAGAGTGGAATCAGAAACTGGTCCCCTAAAACTTTCAGGAATGGTTTTTTGCATGACCCGGAGACACAAGTGATTTGACCTCATCCACCGTGCATGTGCAGTTTGTTCCTTTTCAGAACTAGTTTCAACAGGCACAGTAGGTTTGGCCTCCTGTAACGCTATGTCCAGGTCAAGGCACCCAAGGATAATCTCAAGATTATCTTTCCAATCCTCGTAATTAGAACCCGTCAGCATCGGAATGCTATTGATGCCGGCTGTAAGATCAGTAATTTTTTTGCTGAAAAATATTCACAAAGAACGAATCAAATTACCGAATTATAATAAAAAATCAAAATAAGCCATATTCCATCAACTAAGTATCTTCGAACAATAAGTGCTCTTTGGAGTCAATTATTATTCTAAGATAAATAGGTGTAGCAATTGAATATAATAGTCCATTTGATGTCAATAAGTCAATCTTCCTTTGGGCCGATTAACTAATTACATCCAAAACTTAATGACTATTACCCATTCATTACCACAAGCATACACATACAATATTTGATTATTGTCTTTCCTTTGGGCCAGTCCAATAACCAAACATCATATGCATATTCACTGTGTATAAATTGGCAAATGATCAACGCCAGTATGAGAGCTTACTTTGGCAAGATGATACCTTGATCAATCATTTTCCAAAATATATCTTAATCTTAAGCCTTCATAATGATTTAATATTATCCAATTTTTTTTTTTTTTTAATCAAAATTTGGCTTAACTGAATTAATCATAATAGGCTCATGAAATGACATAAACCTATACAAGATAATAAATAACATGAGCCCAAATCACAAGTGAGATAGTATGATCCAAGGCACGATGGTCTCCATTGTAAGAATCCACTTGACAATAGCCATTATCCATCCTTCATGTAATCTTCTTTATTCTAACCAAATTACTACTCTAATAGCAATAAAGAAATTACATTAAAGTCCTAAGGATAACGGCTCGCAGACCGTATAAATGATACATATAAGCGACATGCAAGTCACTTTTAATTATAAAATTAATTAATTCACAGGGCACCTTAGGCCGCTTTTACACACATCATTCATTCATTCATTCATTCATTACAACATATCACACAAGGCAACATGATCATACTATATATTCACATATTTCATAACTGCAAAAAAGAGTTAAGAATAGAAACCAAAATAGGCTTCCTAATGGCGGCCTATATACAAATTAAATTACTGATCTGGTATGGTTCGGAAATAATTGCAGCGGAATACAGATCAGAAATTTGCACTATAAATTTTTGCCATATAATTAATTGCCTTGAGTACAAAAATAATTGCACTTTTAATTTGAATCTGAAACGGTCCGCAATTAATTATCCTAAATAACAGTCCATTAAGGCAATTAATTATACAGATCATCTGCTTTGATTAAGTATATTTGTATATTTAGGAAATACAAATCTCTGGATTATTTCCTAAATAGTCTAATATTTATATATTTGGAAATACAGTCTCTGGATTGATGAGTGAAATACGCTGATCCATTAAGGGAATACCAAGAGGCGCATTTCAAGCAAGTTAATTAATTGGTGAAAATTTCCTAAATATACAAATTGGCTCAGATGAACCGTGTGAATATTTAGTATTGTTATAAAAGATTAATCAAATTAACTCAAAAGCATATATGGGCTCAGATGAACCGTGAGAAAATTTCCTAAATTATGAATATTATTTGATTAATCTGTTAGGACTTTAATATGCTATTTAGGAAATTTTGTTTTAACAGATTAATCAAATTAACTCAAAGCAGAATATTTAGCGCACACATCAAATTAACGAAAATCAGATTTCCAACAATTGAAACAGAAGATATTAGCGCTATTAACAGATAATCAGAATGTATAGATCTGAACCATAAATGATTTCCGAACCATAATCAGAATTTAACGATTCAACTAGAGTAGGCTCTGATACCAATTGATAGATTTATTTCATGCAAAACCATATCGCAATTCATAAACCCTAGTCCTACCATGATCCTCTAGTGAACCCTAATATGAAATTTAAATTTACCTTGATCCATAGCCATGATCTTCCAGAGAGACACAAGCACCGTTGATCACCGGAAGTCCTTAGATTTTCAAGTAATCTCTCTCAAGTCCGATGGAGAGAGCAAGAGAGACGGCAGCGGCAACACTTTGTTCTACACAAGAAGAATACCCGAATCACAAGTTCTTTTCCGACAAACCCTTTTTCTAATCTCTGTTATTTTATTCTTTTTGGGAGAGATGGAGAAATGCCAAAAGTTAGAAAATTGAGAGAGAGCAATTAGCTTTTAATGCCAAAATGAATAGACTTGAATATGGCATGAATAGGCGCCTCTTTGCTGCCTCTTGGCTGTCAATTAATTAATTAATTAATTAATTACTGCAGCATATTTTCTTATTGGATCCTTAGCGGGTCTAAATTCAGAACTTGTCTTATTGGGTATTTTCTTATTTACCGAACATTGCCGTATTTGATTGTGTTCCCCAGGGACCAATAGCATAATTGTATTATTTATATAATTTAGACCATCACTAAATCATAAAATTATTAATACGCATTCTACACATTAAAGGCCCCACTTCTCATGACACATATTGAACCCGATAAATAATACTTAATTTGATTACTTCATAACGGGTCTAATTAGATATATGATAGTCTAATATTCAATATATATTTGTATCACATATAAGCCCATATAATTAATTCCAACAAGTCTTAGATGGATTGACACTTGATATATATATAATGTTTGTATCAAAATATATATGCTTCTGTGTAGTCATTTGTGAATATAACCAATGACAGCCAAAACAAAATAAATGATTATAGCTTACCTTGAGGGGGAGGCACGACTGTGAGGGAGAGATGGCGAGATAGGAGGCGCGTCTGTGGGGAAGAAGCAGCGAGATAGGAAAAGGCGCGACTGTGAGGAAAGGCGGAGAAAAAGAGAGCACAGCGGAGGAGAGACGGAGGCGTATCTCGGATTGGTTTGCTGAGAGGAGTGAGCGAACGAGAGGCGATAGGGAGAGAAATTTGAGAGGGAGGCAATACGGAGAGAAAGAAAGAGGTCCGGTCCAGCGTTTAACCCTAACGGAGGGTTTCGTTTCTCAATTTTCCGTCTCTATTAGATTTCGCAGCACTCCATCCGTGCACGAATTTTAAAGTTAATCTGATGGCAGAAAATACTACAGCATATGAGAACATTAGCTACGCGTTGCATGCTAGCCAATTCCAAAATATGAAACTTGTACAGATACTAGCTAGCTATCCGTCATTTTTTTTTTCTTGATCACAATTATGTATATAGTTTCAAATTCTGTCTCCATTAATCTAAAGCTGATAAAGGGAGCGCTACTCTAACAAGCAGAGAATGATAAAAGGGCTCTTATATATATATATATATATATACACACACACACACACACACACACACACACACACACACACACACACACACACACACACACACACACACACACACACACACGTACATAATATTGTTTAGATACAGTTTTGAGGAAAAAAAAAGTCGGAGTACGTGTCTAGCTAGTTCAACAAAGGAAACCAAAAAAAAAAAGAAAATACAAATCAGAACCAGCCGAGGAGGCGAGTTTATCTATATATTATAGTTTTTTTCTGTATCATATATATAACTCGTCAAAAAATTTCTTTCGCTTAAATTTTCCAATAACAAAGCAATTTTGTTGCAGATATGTAGCTAGTTTTCAAGTTGTAACGTCTGACTCGGGGAACACAAGTCCATGAAAATACTAAGAGTGTAATGGAGTTCCTTGTTAAGAAAACCATTTTATTAGAGAGAACACGCTTTGCACTGAATCGTATAGTACCGCTTATACAGGTAAAGCACGTTAATTCATTTGCTGACAATCGTTATTAACAAACCAGTTCAACAGATCTGTATATGTGACCTGACTTTGAATTCAATCCAATTCTTGAGCTGAGTTGCTCATTAACACATAAAATGAGTTGACTTGTGGAAATTTCTGTGCAATTGAATTCAAGGGAACAGTCGAACAGATTGGAAATTTCTCCAAAATTCTCCTATATATATGTACCTCTCCCATACTTGAGTGATTCATTATAGAATTACAAAGTTCATATATATTAAACTTGTATAAGATCATAGAGAAATGGTGAAGAAAGTGATTCTTGTACGAGTTGCTCTTTTAGTTCTGGTGATTTTATGCAGCTTGATTATGAGCACGGCAAGGCCTCTGAACGGGCAGAAGTGGGCCCAGGCACGCGACCTTCTTCTGGAGGTCCTCCCGAAAGGAAGTACTCCGCCATCTGGTAGCAGTAGTTGCAGTCACAGCGTATCTGGTGGGTTTTGCCCGCCACCCTGAAGTTGACAAGGAGATATATGGAGAGATCCAGTCTATGTTTAATTAGCATATATAACGATTATTATTTTGGTAGGAACTTAATGGCGGTTCCTAGCTATTATCTTCTACGATTTATTCTATTAGTAAATACTTGGATAATAGGCGAAATTAAATTGGTATTTGATTTAATTATAGCATACATAGACAGGATGTAAGTGCCTATTTTAATATTATGTTTTATTTTTATCGTTGTAACGTTGTTGTAAAAAATGAATAACATTGGTAGAAGCAATATTATATCTTGTACCGTACGTACCTTTTCTTTTTGTAAGCGCCATGTGCTTTAAGCCGATGCACATAGCATTTCTTTTTGTGAAAAATTCAAATTACGTACCCTCTGTCTTGTTAAAAAAAATAAAGAAACTGAAACATTACAACTAACAACAACAGTTCAATACTACGTACATCATAAAAAGTTTAGAGTACTGCATAAAAATATTCTATGTAATACAAAAAATGAATCGGAAATGTTTGCTAGTGTACAAATGGTTTCTTCGGGAAAAATGACAATTAGATAAAATATAGGAAAAATGTGGCTTTCTTATCATCTGATGATAATGCGGTCAAGTTTGTTGGAAAACTTAAAAAAAAAAAAAAAAAAAACCCTGAACTCTTTATGGATCCAATGGAAAACAGAGTACATACATGGTTGTTGCTTTGATGTTGTATCATGCGACTCTCGCCCAAATGCAATAAAAACCCTAAGACCCGTTGTAACATAGCCCCATATATACACAGAAACCATTTTGTTAGACATACTTTGTACGCTCTGCTTTTGATTGCTGTGAGGAATGCGCATAAAAAAAATGAAACTTAGTTGAACGTCAGCTAAATTTATGTTTATTTAATAAATAAATTCAATAAAATAGTTTGATCTGAGGTCAGCTTCTTTAAAGTACATTAAGATAACATTCCGAAAAATACAAATAACTTGACCTAAGGAAATTTCCATATAAAACCAAGACGAGGTCCATTAAAAAGTAAACATATTCTCTAACTAATGAAATCAACCGTACCTAACTAATGAATGCAGTCATTAATTGCCAGGGTGGCAATAACTGTGCAAGCCGAATTGAAGAAGATGGAATGAAACAGTTTTGAAATTAAGCACAATTTGAAGTTGTGCGCTGGGGCTCAGTTGCTGAGAGGAGGTTGCATTGACAATTTGTATTTAGTTGCATAATTGGATATATTGTGATTATTCAATTTTAAAATCGAACCAGTTTTAGGCACCTTAACACATTTATTTATATATATATTTGCTTATAACTGTTTTTTATTTTGCTCCCAGTATTAGGTTGGACAGGAACTGTATATATGAGAACGATTTGCTACACTTAATAAAAATGCTCCGGCGCACATTCGGTCCTACAATACAAAATAACTATTCGTTGACTTATAAAATATAACTTTGACCTAGCAATACCTAAATCGTACAAGAAAGTCAATATCCAGCTGTCCGTATATCATCAACAATTGACCGTTGAATCAGAGGTTTATTATAATTTCAATTCCGTTTATACCATGAAATGCAAGTAACTTAAAAAAGGGAGCGGAATAGGTCCAACGCTCATCAGATTCAATTTGGATTTGATATGGAAGTGCAATTTGGATTTGATGTGCTGCATTTCCGTTCGATTTGCTTCAAGATGTGTGCATGTTGTTTCAATATTTATGCGAATCAAGCGCACATGTATTATAAATCAGATCAAATGGAAGTGTCGTCAAACACAAATTTGAGTCCGACGGACATGGAACTTGTCCTTTTCTCAACTTGTAAAGACTTTGTAAACCATTTTCCATGTAGTGGAAACTTGTGGAAGAGAAAAGTTTCATAACAGTTTATGCGATTTTGGTCGCGCATGGAAGAGAACCAGTATTTGATCTAGTGATAAAGACAATGTTTTCTGTATGAGAGGTTGTAGGTTTGAAACCCGGATAAAAAATATCTTGAGGATATTAAAAAAACAGTTAGGCGACTTCACTTTCAACATTACTCAAAAAAAAAAAATTAACAACATTTTGGTGAAAAACAAAGATTTTCAAAAAAATTACAGGAAATGATAAATAAAAAGTACCAACAAAAATTAAATCAAATCAAACTTTTCCAAACATTCAGATTTATTTATTAGAGTTTCATGGAGCTTCGTTTAAATATAAATTTTTTAAATTTTCAGATTTATTTATTATAAAGTTAAGCGGTCAATAAATAAAAAAAATTAGTTAATCTTGATGCATTATTTTCCAAAAAAATCTTCATTTAAAAAAAAAACTGAAGTTAGTAAAAACAAAATTTGATCTCCAAGCACATTTAAATATGGAGATCATGTTGAACTGTTCAGATCGACAGTGAAGATATATGACTTATTTGTATATATATATGCTCTAATATGCTTATATAAGTACGTAGTGTAGTCGGACTTCCTAATATTGTTCTGATATAGGTGTGAGAAAAAAGAAAAACAAATTAGTCTGAGTACTTTTTGTGGTTCAACAAAAGATAAGTTACACTAGAACAAACAATACGCTAAATTTTTTACTACAAGTTAGGAGGATACATTAGACATAAATATGTATAATGTCTAACCAAAGAGGCGATCGAGTTTATCTAAATATTATAAATTTTCTGTATCATATATAACTCGTGAAAACTTCTTCGCTTTAATATTCCAATAACAAAGCAATTTTGTTGGTAGATCTGTATCTAGTTTTGCAAGTTGTAGCGTCTGACTCGGGGAACACAAGTCCATGAAATTAACTACTAAGAGCGTAATGGAGTTCTTTGGAAAGAAAACCATTTTATTGGAGAGAACACGCTTTGCACTGTATAGTACCGCTTATACATACAGGTAAAGCACGTTAATATTCCTTTACTAACAATCGTTATTAACAAACCAGTTCAACAGATAAATGTGACCCGACATTGAATTCAATACAATTCAATTCATTAGCACATAAAATGAGTTGATTGTGGAAATTTCCATGCAATTAAATTCAAGGGAACAGATTGGAAATTTCTCAAAATTCTCCTATATATATGTACCTCGATCCATACTTAAGTGATTCACTACAGAATTACAAAAGGCATATATATTAAACTTGAGAAGAGAGAGAAAAAACTAAGGATTCAGTATAAAATCACAGAGAAATGGTGAAGAAATTGATTTTTGTACAAGTTGCTCTGTTAGTTCTGGTGATTTCATGCAGCTTGATAATGTGCACGGCGCGGCCTTTGAACGAGCAGAAGTGGGCCCAGGCATGTGACCTTCTTCTGGAGGTCCTCCCGAAAGGAATCCCGCCGCCTGATGACAGTAATTGCAGTCACAGCGTAGCAGGCGGGTTTTGCGCGCCACCCTGAAGTTGACAAGGAGACATATTATTGGAGGTTCCTATTATGTTCTAAGATTTATTCGATTAGTTAAATACTCGTAGAATAGGCGAAAATAAATTGGTACATGATTTTATTATACCATACATAGGCAGGATGTAGTGCCTTTTTTCTTATGTTTTATTTTATCGTTATAACGTTGTTGTAAAATGAATAACATTGATAGAAGCAATTATATGTTGTACGTACCTTTTCTTTTTGTGACCGCCATGTGCTTTAAGCCGATGCACATAGCATTTCTTTTTGTGAAAATTTAAATTCAAAATAATCTATCTATAGAAAACGTTTGCATTTTCATTTTGTCCAACATCATATATCGCGAGTCCCAGTGTCCCACATAATGTATATATAGTGATCACTCCTAACTTTTGGTGATATTTTAAGTGAGAGCATAAAACACACCAAATTTGTTTTCTTTTATCTTATTATTAGTAATGTCACAAAAAAAATGGTTAGCTTATTGGATTGAATTTTACAGAATTTGTTGCATTTGTGAGATGATCAAAACTAATTATAATCTAAATTGCCGTTGTGCTGTGAAAACCTCAGAATACTCCAGCTTATATTTACAATAAAACAGGGGACCTTGACCTAGCTGCAATTGTGGATAAATTAGACAAATAAAAAGGAACAAAATAGTCAAATGTACGTACTCTCTGTCCTGATCAAAAAGGGAAATTGAAGGAAAACATTACAACTCAAATCTTTGCAAATTATGGCAAAAGAATATAATTAATCAACAGTTTAATGCTACATATAAAAAGTATTAACCTATGGAAAATTCCTAACATAAATGTATTAACCTATGGAAATTTCCTTGTAAACCAAGACTGGGTCCTTAAACACATAAATGAATTGAGTTGAGTTGCTCATTCACTAGAGAAAGGGAAGGGAGGTGAAGAATAGAAGGGAATGGAATAGAAGGAAGATCAATATATTTAATCTCTTCGTGTTTGGATGATTAATGAGAGAAAATAAATTTAACTTTATTTATGGTCTTATTTCTTATTTAGTTGATTAAAATTTAGAAGGTTAATGAGAAATTTAGTGGTTGTTATTGGTTTGTAACAAAAAAACTTGAATGAGAATTATATAGATAAGATATAGAATTGGACATTTGTGTCATTTTTTCTGAAAATATATGCACCAAATTTTCTTTCCATCCGTTACACTCCAAATCGAGTGGAAAATCGATTATATTGATTATAATCATGCAAGATTAAACATTTCACCTCATGTACTCTTCACCTTCAACATAATTTTATCAACCAAACACGATTCGAGATACATTTTTGTTTTCTTTCCATTCCCTTCTTTTCCCTAATCTCCATCCAAACAAGGTGTAAGAGAAAATTAAGAATGCATCCTTCACGCATAAAATAAGTTGAGTTACGGGAATTTCCGTGCAATTAAATTCATGGAAACAGATTGAAACTTTCTCAAAATTGTCCTATATATAATATATGTACATCCATCCATACGCGAGAGATTCACTATAGAATTACAATTTACATAGTGCAAATTAAACTTGAGAAGAGAGAGAGAGGGAGCTAATTAAGCATTCAGTATAAGATCATAGAGAATGGCAAAACAAGTTATTCTTGTGCAGGTTGCTCTGTTATTTCTGTTGATCTCATAAAGCTTGATTATGTGCACGGTACGGCCACTGAACGAGCAGAAGTGTCCCCAGCCCCCAGGCACGCAACCTGATTCTGGAGGTTATTTCGAAAGATAACTCGTTGTCGTCTGAGCACAGTAATTGTAGTCACAGCCAACCTGGTGGGTTTTGCCCGACACACTGAAGATGGACTTTGGAGTAGGTCCGATGTCTATGGAACCTACTTTGGTTCGATGAGCTCCAGGATCGTCCGATGTTCTTTAAGATCTATCCTTCAACTCTAATATCCGTGCATACTCGCATCAATTATCGTGCGCATGGATCTTAAAATGAATCGGACGACTGTGAAGCCCATTGGACCCAAAAGTAGATCTAATGAGCATCGGACCTACTCCTTTCTCCTAAAGATGATAAGGAGATATATCCAATCTGTATTTTATTTTTCAAATATAATGATTATTATTTTGTTAGAAACTTAATGGAGGTTCTATTATATAGTTAAGACAGGTAGAATAGGCAAAAATTAATTTGATATATGATTTAATTGGTATATAGAGCGAGCCTATATAGAGTACTATGCATAACGCACATGGGTTAGTACTTCAGATCAATATCTCCATTTACCAGATCTAAATAATCGATCTAAACCACTCAACATGATCTCTATATAAAAATATACCTGCAAACTAAATTTAATAATTTTTATATTTTTATTATTACTTTTAGATAGGTAGAAAATCAATGTTTGTTTAGAATTTTTTAGAGCAAGTGATTTTCTACTTATCTAAAAAAATAGTAAAAAAAATTCTAAAATTGTAAAATTTGATCTCTACAAGTACATATAATAATAATGTTGAACAGTTTATATCGGTTGTTCAAATTTTATAATCAGAGTTATTGATCTAAAATATGGAGTTTATATATGTTGTTTGAATTTTTTTTTTTTTGAAATATTTGTTAGATTACTTCTTTTGATTTATAATTAGCTTAATTATACTAAAATACACTAAATTACTTGAAATTATGTTAAATTAGGCTAAAATACGGTAAATTACGCTCAATTAAGCTAATTTACACTAAATTATGCTAAATTACACTAAATTATGCTAAATTACACTAAAGTACGCTAAATTACGCTAATTACGCTAATTATACTGAAATACGCTGAATTACGCTAAATTACGCTAAATTAGGCCGATTTTGTGTTATTTTTCATAAATCATAAAAAATAAAAAATAAAAATCTCAAAAATAGTAAAAATTGGTATTCTACAAGTTTATTATATAACCAATTTACTGAGTTACTTAGATCGAAAAATAGAAATGAAAATCTTAATCGAAAACTTCAACTCAAGTTTTGAGGCTCTTCCCTTTGTTTTTTGGCAATTCTGAATTTCAAAAAATAGCAAAGCTATCATCGACGCATGCATATTTTCGCTAGTTTTCTGAAAAGTAGTAATTTGCTGAAATCGGACACTCGAGTGCTCTTTTATAGCCGTTTGAAGTTTCGTTATTGTTTTTGGCCTTCTCAGTGAAGATATCGTCTCTCTTAGCGTAATTTTGCGTAATTTTGCATATTTTAGTATAATTATGCTAATTATACATCAAAATAAGTAATCTAAAAATATTTGAAAAAAAAAACCTCCTGACCGACCAAAAAATAGCCGGTTTGGGCATTTTTAAAAATACCCAGCTTAGCTGGGTATAATTAATATTTTATAATTAGTTTGGGCATTTTTAAAAACACCTAGCTTAGCTGGGTATAATTAATATTTTATAATTAATTTTGGATGTTAATAAAAATGTCGTCTTTGATAGAAGCAATAATATGCTGTATCTTTAAGCCGATACACATAGGGGTGTTCATCGGGGCCGGTTTATTTGGTTTTTAACCGAACCGGAAAAGTTTGGTTAAAACGGTTCGGTTTTTCGGTTTATTTGGTTCGGTTCGGTTTAAATTTTGGTACTGTTCGGTTTATGATATTTGGTTCGGTTTGTAATATTAGAAAACCGGAAAAACCGAACTGGCCGATATAAGCACCGCACCCGTTTAGAACAGTCCAACCCCCTCTTCAGTCACTCTTTTACAATTTCCTCTGCATTTCGGGTATATATTCAAGCACTCTTTTAAATGATTGATTTTGGTGCTTGAGGATGCTTGCTGATTTTCGTGTGAAGGATCGCAAAACTTAAATGTAAATACCGGACTTCGGGTTGTTGATTTTCCCGATCCGGTAGTGAATTGGTTGTTGTCTTTGGGGTCGTTTGGCTGGTGCCTTGGTTGATTTTTCTGGTGCACTGGTGCACCGTACCAGTGTTGTGATAGGATGCTGCTTTGTAGCTACACCCTTTTTCTCGTTTGCTTACTCTACTGGATTTGGCACTGAATTGCGTTACTACCCTATTGCTTGTTGGCTTGTTTCCTGTCTCTTGTTTGCCTGACTAGTACGCTACCCATACCTGTCATTTTTGTCCATTTTTCCAACTCTTCTTTCCCTTGCTAGTACTTGTGTAATACAGCTGAAAACAATTAAAAATGATTGAATTTAAGTTCATTGCAAGCCGTTGCTGTTCTGACGAGATTTTTGGACCAATTTAAGTGGTATAATTAAGCAATGGAATGCATCTTATAGTGGTTTACTATGTTGTCTCTTCTATCCAATCTGAATTATAGGTCTTCTACACTGGAATGAAACTAGACAGCAATGGTTAGGTCATAGGAGGCAACGAAGGAAGTCCCAAGAGATTAACAATCCCAGCCCAGGATTAGGTATGTCTATTGTACTTGTGCTACATTAGGCTTTTATTCAAAATACATGCACACATTAGGCTTTTCCTGAAGTTGACTATTTTCTAGTTATATAATCCCTTGTTGTGATGTCGCTGTAGAAATACATAATTGCATGTTTGTGAAAATAGTTTCTTGTTCTAGCGGCCTTCGTGCCTTGTGGGTTGTGCTGATTTGGGATTATCGGGTTACCGGATAAACAATATTAACTGAACAATGGTTTGTTCAGTTTAACCGAATAAATCGAAATTTACTTTGGTTCGGTTTTAATCGGTTGTTATGTTTACTTTGGTCGGTTCGGCTCTATTTTTGAAAACCGAAATAAACTTTAGTTTGTCTATTTTATTTCGATTTTAACCGAACAGAACCGATGAACACCCCTGTCAATACCCCTTGTCAGGTTTTAATTTTTTTAATTTTTTTAATTTTTTTTATTTGGCAGATCGATAAGTCATATCGACGGACTCGCACTCGACTCTTTGCACTCCACTCGCACAGAATCAGAAAGAGAGAGAGAAGAACCTAGCGTCTGAATCATGTACAGTCGGAAGCACAGAAGCGTCGATTGCACGTCGTCTTCTAGCGCGGCCCAGTCAGGCGCACCTCGTCTTCTAACACCTCGTCAATTGCCTATCATTGAGTGTCCATATTGTGGGATTTATGTTACAAGGCGTGTGAGCGGTACGAAATCAAACCCAGACAGGGCGTTCTACAGATGCGAAAATCAGCAAACTGTAAGAATTTTTGCAGCTGGTAGAATCTAATTCAACTATCCATCCAAATCAGTTGGTTTTATTAATAGTTCTGTTTTGTTTAAATTAGTTGAAAGAAATCTGACCAGCATAGTACAATGGTAAGTGCATGTAGTTAGAACTTTGTGAAATTGCAGAAGTGCCCATTCTGGAAGTGGGAGGAAGATTACAAGGAATTTCTTCGTGGCATCGGAGTCATGCAAGAAAGTAATGCTGATTACGAGCTATTTGAGAATGAGACGTTATACTCTCAGTTGATTGGAGAATTGAAGAACGAGATTGGGGATATGAAGAACGAGGTTGGGGATTTGAAGAACGAGATTGGACGATTGAAGACAATTAAATTTCTTATTGCAACTGTTGTTCTTCTAATGATTGTAATGATATGCAAGTACCATTCTTAATGGTTAATGATTCTAATGGTCAATGGTAATTGGTGGCATTGTTTGTAAATTAAGTTGTTTTTGACAGCTGCACAATTGAATGTTATAGGAGTGAACATTGTGTTAACCTTTCAGTTTCAGTTTTAATTGTGGTTTTATTGTGAATGATGTGCTACCAGTGCCGTGTGGTTTCTGGATAGGCTATGCTATGAATTGATATGTGACATGGAATGGATATGCGTTTATGCTGCCATCCTTTTAATAAAGTACCATGATATGTGCTACCAGTGCCGTATGGTTTCTGGAGTATCAACTTAGCTACTGATTCACCTTATATGTAGCCTTTCTTTCTGGCACAATTGTTGTTTAATCTGGGCTGTTTAAAGGGTATGAACCTGATGTCGTGACCTTTAACATCCTTATAGATGGATTATGCAAGAAAAGGCATTGTTGCTGATGTAAGAACTGGTACGGCTCAATGATGAATTCTGTAACCAGATATTGCTCAGCTACCTTGAGGTATTGCTCTATGTGAGAGGGAATTAGGGCTCAAGGATAATTGAGTAACTAATTCCCTGTCGGATATTGTCAAATGCTTGAGGAAGGAAGAGGTAGTCTAGTCAAAAGAAACTGAGAGCAAGTGAGAAGTTTTCGTTGGTAAAGAGCACCAGATTGGCTTAAGCTGTTCAATAATTTGTGACAGCTGCACAATTGAATGTTATAGGAGTGAACATTGTGTTAGGAACTGGTACTGCTCAATGATGAATTCTGTAACCAGATATTGCTCAGCTACCTTGAGGTATTGCTCTATGTGAGAGGGAATTAGGGAATGATATGCAAGTACCATTCTTAATGGTTAATGATTCTAATGGTCAATGGTAATTTTGATGCATTTTCAATTACACTAAGTTTTTTTGTTGCCATAAATTGCAATATTGACCAAGTTATATTTTCCTGTTAGGCATTTTCACAAGCACCTTATGTGCAGCTCTTATTTTCCTGTATTTTCTACTTTGAAAAAAGAAGTAAAGATAAAAACAGATTTGCTAGAAGGGAAGTATTGGTTATAGTTTTGTTTTCTTTCTTTTGGCTTTGAGGTAACAGTTTTCCTTTTCAGAGAGAAAAACCCTAGTGGGTTGTGTGATTTGGTTGGTGGTCTTGGTGCTCTATTGTTTCTCGGTGCTGGCTTTACCTTGCTAGTGCCTTCCTCTCATGGTGTTGTTTACTGATTTGGGAAGGCAAGGAGGCGAGACAAACTCGGTACCAGCCATACCTCCTTGCCCTTCTGCTGCCTCCTTGTGATTCTCTCTCGGGTAAATATTTAAGCACTCTTTCTATGGTTGATTTGGTGCTTGGTGAGAAATGGTTGTATATTTTGATTGATCGGTTGTCTCGCGCGAGTTGTTGATTTTCTCGGCGGGACGATAAATTTTGGGATAAATCGAGGTGTGATCAATTGAGTGCGGGTTGTTGATTTTCCCGACTTAATTAAGGGGTGAAATTGGGATTTCTTAGTGCCTTGTATTGTTTTTGTAGCACAGCAGTGCTCTTTTTCTTGTCTGCTGTGTTGTTGGATTTTTCTGGTACACTGGTACACCAGTACCAGCACTGTGTGGTGCCTTGCTTGATTTTTCTGGTACACTGGTACACTGTACCAGTGTTGTGAATAGGTGCTGCTTTGCAACTGTACCATTTTTTCTTGTTTGCTTGCTTTACTGAATTTGGCACTGACTTGCCTTACTACCCTATTGTTTGTTGTCTTGTTTTCTGTCTTTTATTTGCTTTGACTGGTACGCTAACCGTACCGAGTCTGTCACTTGACCTGTGATGTTCTGATTTCTGGCACTGGTACTGAACCGGTACCGCGGGGTAGAACTCTTTTATGTTTCTCTGGATTACTGGTACAGGGAGCTTTGGTGTAGTTGTGTCGTTTTCCTTGTTTCTGATACTAAAGGTAAATCGGGTGTTCCATAAAAGTCATACATTGTGTCAATAAAGGTCCATCTTCAGTTCCGTAAAGATTCTTCTACTGTGTATCTGTAGACGGGTCCATCTTCAGTTCCGTAAATGACATTCAGTTCTTATGGTTTTTATAAAAAAAAATAATTATGTTGGTTTCTAAAAATATTTTTTGTAATTATGATTTATAAAAAAAGTTAGTTTTTCAAAGCAAATATGTAGTTTTTCAAAGGAGGAGGAAAAAAATTATTTTGTTACCTCTCAATATGGTGAAAGAAACAAGATATGTACTGCAAACTAACCCTGTCGTTTAAATTGACAGATAAAAAAATATTATATTTCTTCTCGTTTTGAATTACTTTCAATGTATCTAAAAGTTTCTGATATATATATATAAATAGTAACAATGTACAACACAAGTGAGATTGATTGCATATGCATATAATATTTAGATTCCATTATATCTTGTTTCTAGCATTGCAATATTTAATAACAGTACAAATCACCGAAAGAACAATGTAAGAGAGAATTAATTGATTTTAAATTTTATCTGTTGCTTATTTGAAATAGAGAATTTCGAACAACAATAGACAAAAAACAAAAGAAAGATTGATGGAAAATAAAATGTAGTCGCATCACCAAAATAGTGAACCGAACCCATACTGAATCCGAACCCAATAGCGAACCGAACCGAACCGATTTGAACCAAAAAAAATTTTGAACCAAAAAAAATTTCGAACCAAAATTTTTTTTGAAAACCAAAATTTTTTTGAACCGAACCGATTCGAACCTACTCTGGTTTGAATTCAAACTGAATTAATTTCGAACCGAACCGAATTTTGAATCGAATTTTGAATCGAATTTTTTTCAAACTTTTTCGAAACGAACTCGAATCGAATCACAAATCTCAAATTTTTTGTGCATCCCTACATCAGAACCATTTAAATGAGATTAAACAATACATATTCTTCTAAATGACCACAAAACCCCTTGTCAGGTTTTAATTTTTTTTATTTTTTTTATTTGGCAGATCGCACAGAATTAGAAGAACCTATATGACCTAACAGACGGACTCGCACCGACTTCTCTTCGCACTCCACTCGCGCACAGAATCAGAAAGAGAGAGAGAAGAGGAAGAGTCGCACAGAATTAGAAAGAGAGAGAGAAGAGGAAGAGGAGGAAGAGGAAATTGCATAGAAGCATCTCCGCCTCGCATCGCTAGCATCTCCGTCTTGCACCGTGTTTGTGCATCCAATCAGACAAAAAGCGTTGATTGCATAGAAGCGTCTGAAGCAGGTACATAACAGTCATCACACACCTCCAAAATAGTCAATTCAGACAGATTTCCAAACATCAATTTGGACAATTACTATGAATAATATCATGTAGAGCACTTGGAATAGTAGATTTCATATTTAAGCTCCATTGTTATAAAATAGGAAGCATTTTTAAAATACAGCAATGTGATTTCTGTATAATAGAGAGAAATAACGTTTCTCTAATGAAATAAGAGGGTTAAGTAGTATTTTTAAAATACAGCAATGTGATTTCTGTATAATAGAGAGAAATAACGTTTCTCAAATAAAATAAGAGGGTTAAGTACAAATCTATGCTGAAAACAGAAAAACTGCTGGCAAGTTACCATTGATAAACTTAAAAAGTTACCTGAGAAAAGTTCAAAAAGGTCTGTTTAAGCCCTTCAAAAACCAATGCTGTCAGAAAAACAAACTCTTTGGTGGCAAGAGATGTTCCCTCAGCTAGATTTGTTGCTTTTAGCCTTGTAACACAAAAATTAGGCGATAATTGCACCCCAATCCAACCCGTACCAGACAATTTTTCTGATCATGAGGATTATTGTTTGTTGACTGGATTTTTATATTATTGGAAAGGCAAGACTATATTTTATAGCCATTGAGATGTTCTAACAAAAATCTATTTTCTAGGTCTCATCAAGCTTCAATTAATGGCAATTGAGCGGACATCGACTTGTCATCCGAATACATTGGTTAAATTTTTCGAAAGGGACATCGCGCCGATAATGAAAGAGGATCAAAGGACCAAACTTAATGAAACGCCTTTTGCGCATCTCCTTTGCATGCCTCCAGCAAACATTTCAGCTTGCTTGCTCACAAAGCTTTTGGATGCTTTTGACCCTGATAATAAGGTTTTTATGATCTGTGGTGAGGCTGTTCCATTCACGATGCGGGATGTCGGGGTTGCTCTAGGTAAGTTCATGTTTTTTCTTAACTTGTTCCTAATCAAGATTTTGTAAGAAAAAAAAAATATAAAACAAACAGAAATAATCCATCTATCTAACATTCTTTTATTGTAGGTCTACAAACATAAGATTCTGTGATTGATCTGCACCCCAATGACAAGAGAGTGAGGCTATCAAACTGTTATACTCGGTTCCATAAGGATTACTTTGGGACGAAAAACGAGGTTACGCGCAAATCCTTGCAAGAAATATTGAAGAGATTGGCTTGTGCAGAAGGATGCAAAGAAAGTGATGACTTTGTAGCTCTGATGGTTTTGTATATTTTTTCGACGGTGCTGTTCCCACGGTCAAATAAGCTAGTAACAACAAGCTTGATACCATACTTGACGGAAATAAAGCACTTGAAAGACCTTTGGAATTTTAATTGGGCCAGACTCGTCCATCAAGAAATGATGGTACTGTTGGTTTCCGCGCATCAAGACTCCACACAAAACATTGGTGGATGCACTCTAGCTGTTCTCGTAAGATTTTTATTTTATTATTTTGCCATTATAATCTGATAAACGTGTAGTTGTATATATCTAGGGTCTAAATTGACTAGGGTCTAAATTCCAATATTGTTAGCTACATACCAATAGTTTTCACCATAATGTTTCTGGTCCACTGCATTAAAAATAAAAACAGTGGTCCGAGTTAGAGAGCTTGATGAGATTGTGAGTTCCATTTGATGAATGGTCATACCCTCTTTATATTTTGTTTAATACTTAAAGTTCTTCATGAACTTTTAAGTATTGAAATTGTACAATTTTATGATCGCCATGAGCATTCTATGAGATAGAGAGTTATGATTTACTTCATAACAAAACTGTGACTCTATGCTATCAAACTGAATAATGTTAAAAGTACATTCTTGCTTTTTGGAGTAATTATTAGTGTTTGGTGGCATTGTTTGTAAATTAAGTTGTTTGTGACAGCTGCACAATTGAATGTTATAGGAGTGAACATTGTGTTAACCTTTCAGTTTCAGTTTTAATTGTGGTTTTATTGTGAATGATGTGCTACCAGTGCCGTGTGGTTTCTGGATAGGCTATGCTGTGAATTGATATGTGACATGGAATGGATATGCGTCTATGCTACCATCCTTTTAATAAAGTACCATGATATGTGCTACCAGTGCCGTGTGGTTTATGGAGTATCAACTTGGCTACTGATTCACCTTATATGTAGCCTTTTTTTTCTGGCACAATTGCTGTTTAATCTGGGCTGTTTAAAGGGTATGAACCTGATGTCGTGACCTTTAACATCCTTATAGATGGATTATGCAAGAAAAGGCATTGTTGCTGATGTAAGAACTGGTACGGCTCAATGATGAATTATGTAACCAGATATTGCTCAGCTACCTTGAGGTATTGCTCTATGTGAGAGGGAATTAGGGCTCAAGGATAATTGAGTAACCAATTCCCTGTCGGATATTGTCAAATGCTTGAGGAAGGAAGAGGTAGTCTGGTGTCCAATTTCACTACAGAACTTCACGATTCCAAATAAGAGAGATAAGAACTTAAGCACCACAGAATAAAATAAGATGCCTTGATCTTTTTTTTTTTTTTTTAAAGCTTCATCGCCATGCAAAAGCAACAAATCATCTGGTTACAGCAGGACGTGCTAGTATAATTCTTAAAAACAACATACTACCCTTCAAAAAAAAGAAAAAGAAAAGAAAAGAACTGCATCACCCAAAACAAGCATGAACCCGTGTCAGTAAAAACTGTCACATGTACCAGTCATACCATAATTTCTGCTAGATTTCATTTTTAGAGCGGTGCCGAGTTGACAAGTACCACATTGCTGATGGCAGCTGGCCCAGGTACCACAACTGGAACCTTTGTCACATGTCCTTAACAAAAGAGAAAGCAAAAAAAGAAATTTTTGACAAACTTATTAAGGGTCAGATCAGAAAGGACAAACTCCCCTTAACATCCTATGAGTGCAAACATCTGGAAAAGGGTTGCCGGCCAGAATTGGTAAGAGTAAATCCTCCTGACCCTGTTATGGAAAAGATTAGGGGAAAGGGGAAAAGGAAAAGGAGAAGTGCCAATGAAGAGGAACGAGTAGAGGACGGTATGTCATATTTTTAGTAAGAGTGCATGTGAATAGAATTGCAGGTCAGTACAAGAGGTACCACACTAAGTACTGCTAGGTACTTAAGAATCATATTCTAGTACTATTAAGTACAATAGGTACCACACTAAGTACTGTTAGGTACCACACAAATTAACAAGCCTTTAGTCTGTATGAAACAAACTTCAACATTAAGAATCAGATTCTAGTAGTTACTTGGGACTGTTTTTGACTGTCAAAAGCAAAAACAAAATCCATTCCAAAGAAACAAACACGAAAACCTTCGTTATTTGGCAATTATAATTGGAAAAACCCCTTATAGAAGTGCCTGCATGTGCGTTTGCTGCAAGTGCTAATTTAGTGACTAATAAACTTAAATGTGTGCAGCAGAGGAGCAAATACATGGAGAGAACATGTCATTGACTATCGCCACTCGACCATGGTCCTGTAAGTTACCTCATTCAGCTTGTTAATCTTTTCTTTCAGAGCACCATTTTCAGCGTCAAGTTTCCCTTTCTGTGTGCTTTCTTCTATAAACAAGCCCTTCAGGTTATCTCTTTCTTCAGTTAGATCATGTAGTTTGGCCTCCAAAATTCGAATTTGAACTGCTAGATCATCACACTTTGATACATATTTTGCTTCAGTCCCTTTCGAACTTTTGTTGATTCATGCAAATCCATTTCCAATTCAAGTGTTCTTTTCTTTGCTCTAATCACCCCATCATTGCACCGTTCACAGCTCCAATCAGTAGCGCCGAGAAAAAGTCCAACTGGACTATAGCCACATACATGGCTAGGTATCTCATCTTCTGTGTGCGTACTTGTCCCAATGCATCTTGAAATTTCTTGCTTCTCTCTTCTTCTAACTCCCCATTTCATATGGATCTGATTATTCGAGTGGTACTTGCCCAAATACACCTTTTCCAGGTTTGGATCCGAATTCAAATTTAAGCTGGGATCAGAATACTCAAAACGGTTGCTTAGCTAGGGTTTCATTGGACTCATATATAGACAGATCTGAAGATGTACATATATATTGACATTTTTGCAGTTACAGATACAGGATATCAAGAGGAAGAGGAGGACAAAGAGGAGGATGAAGAGGGAGCGCCACCTATAGGGGAAGATCCAGAAGATGAAGAGGAAGAGGAGGAAGAGGAAAGGGAGGATGAAGAGGTAGTG